>APFE031482416.1:115539-141033 GCA_000404065.3 Pinus taeda
TTTAACAATCACATTAAAATAAATTGTACTAAGTATTTCAGAAAGAAGAATCATCTTAAACTTTTGATGGGTAGCAATAGGCCCGCAACCCCCCAACTCCCCAACCCCCCAAAAAAAAATAATAAATTTAAGTTAATAAAAATTGAAGCTAAAATAATAATCGATAATTCAAATTAATTTACAAATTTAAAGAGTGACATACATGCCAGGCAGATTAGTTATAATTCTTCCAACGAAGTGAAGTACCGGAAAAGCAATCTAAATAAGAAATCAAAGAAATAATGAACTAGTTGACGCAGACAAGGTGTCTAACAAATCCCGATGCCTCACCATCCACAAATACAGCGCCAATTACAAAGAGTAATCCATTACAGTCCAAATTACGAAGTAAATACAAAAGAAAAATCTAGTGCAGCACTGTGGAATGTGGGCTATAATTTTAAAATGAAAACGAACTATCTCCTACCATGCATACATTTAGGAGAGCGATCCTCTTCAATGGTTCACAGGCCACATCCTTCCCACTCACTCTATACAATGCAGAATTTATTATGCCCATCTCATCTGATCTGCAGTTTTCTCTGCACAACACAAATCTAGATAGATAGATCAACAGATATAATGGGGCCGAAGCTGCTGCCATGGCTGTCAATACTTTTGCCACTGTTGCTGGTGTCTGCAGCAAGTCTAAAACCAGGTACTAGCGCATTTTCAAATCCATTATAAATCATGGATAATCCACCATTCTACATTCATCACAGCATAAAAGTATTAATATAGCGAGTAGATCTTGTAAGGATTCAATAGCCCAAGTCAATGGATTTCACATGTCTTTCGTTTGCAGAGATTTTATTTGGATTCAGCTATGTTATAGTGTTAGTAACTGGTTTTGGGTACCCAGGAAAAAAAATATTCAAACATTATGAACTTTGATGATATCTTATGTTGAATGTTTCATGGCTTAACAAGAGAAAAACAGGGCTAAGGAAAAGTAGCTCTTCATTTTACATTCCTGTAAAAGATCCGAGTTTTGCTGGGGAACATTCTCATGAGCAGACATTGCCATCTTTAGACTCTCAAGTCTTTTTTTTCTTGTTTTGCTTAACACGAGATTTGGTTGTGTCTTATCACTGAACATGATGGGGCTGTTGAGATCTGAATCTCCACGAAAGATTAATCTAATGGAAAGATTCTGTTGGATAGACATGTTAAACTGGATGCTTTTCAAATCACCAGAGGTCCCAAGTTCTATTCTCAGTCCATGCTATTTTGGTGGTTCAGATCGACTGCCCTTAAAGATCTGTGCCCTGGATTATCATGATGTAATGTACAATGCAAGTTACATAATTACAGTGCTCTGTGCTACCAACTGATTGATTCCCCTTTGGAAGAGGAAAGGTTCCCAGATGCATCTCACACAGTTGCTAGTCCATTTGAAATCTGTCTGTTGCATTGACTCTAAAGCTCTTTGATTTTGACTTTCAACTGGCTAAGGGCTCAAATGCGTCTTCATACTTGTAATACCCATGTTGTTACAGTGGGTTGGGAGTTTCACACCATCTACTTACAAATTTACAAATTTACAAAATTTCAATCATCATGGTCTATCTACTAACAATTTCTCTCATTCAGGGCACTCTCCCAATCACCTTCCACGAAAGGATCAAAACAAAGTCACTCTAAAGATCAGGGGTGAATGATAAACTCCATTAATCCTCCTACTTGTACAGTTAAATCCCCTGATCTGCGAGATGACTCTTTATTGTCTATATTATAATTCAAGATTTTATGAAAGTTCCGAAATTATTTGCTGGCATCAGCCATAAAAATAGGTGCCTTGTAGAGTGGTTGTTTCTGTACAGTTGAGTGAGAAGGTGTGGACTTTGTAAAGCAAGTGATAAACTAATAATAGTGAAACGGGTTGCATTTCTACACAAATGGCAAAGAAACTTTTATTGTGAAATCCATAAACAGGGTTGTAGAGCATAGTGTCCATATTAACATTTGCAAGACAGGTATATAATATGAAAAAGTAAATCAATATGGGGCAAGGGATACTTACATTCATTGATGGCATCCCTAGTAAACTTGTTGGTGTAGACTAGTGTGTCTCACCTAAAGGGTTTCAAATTGTGCATGTGGAACTAGCCAAATGGCTAATAACATTGCAGAAGAGAAATTGTTGGCAGCTTGCTAACCCCAACCTGTTGATGTAGACTAGTGTGCCTCACCTAAAGGGTTTTGAATTGTGCATGTGGAATGAGCCAAATGGCCAATAATATTGTGAGAGTGAAATTGTTGGCAGCCAAATGGCCAATAACATTGTGAGAGTGAAATCGTTGGCAGCTTGCTAACCCTAACTTGTTGATGTAGACTAGTGTGCTTCACCTAAAGGGTTTTGAATTGTGCATGTGGAACAAGCCAAATGGCCAATAACATTGTGAGAGTGAAATTGTTGGCAACTTGCTAGACCCAATCAATGCACGAGGGTTCAATGTGTCACAAGCAAGAATTGAACTTGGGTGGGGAAGAAAACAACTTCTCCTCTTAACCCCTCAATCTAAACCCAATTTGCTTAAAATGTCTCGTCCCACCCTCAAACACTTAAGCAAGAATGAGATCAGTGGTACCCAGCCAACCACAATTGACCCACTTGGAGAAAACATGTCTCAAGCAAGAATTGAACCTATGTGGGGAGGATAACAACTTCTCTTACCCACCCGAGTTAAACTGAATTGACAAAAAATGTTTGGAACATCTCTTCCCACCCTGAAGCGCTTAAGTAAGAGTGAGATTGCTCATACCTAGCCAACCCTAATTGGCACATGAAGAGAAACGCTAGCTGTTATTACCTATAGTTGATCCTACACTAAATTTTTTGTCAATGTCATGGCACTCTCATGGAATCCTCTAGTACCGCTTCTCAATTTTAGATGGCTCTGTCTAAGAAATCAGACTCCAAGCAGAACCATCCTAGGAGAAAAATCTAGTATTATACTGAAACAAGAACTAGGTTGTTGAACTAGTTCTACTGGAGAATGATTACCTAGAAATTAGCTAATGTTATAGAGTGGGCAAAAGCAAGAAGAAAAGGGAGCAGTCATTCAATGGATGGTAATTTACAACTCTTCGCAAATACGCATTTTGACTGAAACGGACATTGGCAAGTAAGCGAAATATGAAAGCAAAGTTCAATAGATGATCGATAATTTCCTAAAATGTTTGCATGATGAACATTTCACGATGGAATGAGAT
The DNA here is from genome assembly GCA_000404065.3 of Pinus taeda. NCBI lineage: Eukaryota > Viridiplantae > Streptophyta > Pinopsida > Pinales > Pinaceae > Pinus > Pinus taeda. The sequence continues at coordinate 118,795 of APFE031482416.1, forward strand.
TGGATGCAACCAACGGATTCTAGGCAATATTGCTGGCAGCCATGTCGATAAGCTCAGAGGAGTTTCCATTGTCTCGATTGAAAGGATAGCCTAATGAATACCATAATTCCTATACTGAAAAATGTAGACCTAAACCTGGAGCCTTTCTAAGATCTCCAACTATTAGCATCCCATGTACGCTTGTTCAAGTGGGCTTTATAAAGAAGCAAGAGTAGGTTTTCTATATTAGGATATTTGGGTCAAAATCCGGTCTAAGATTATAGTAAAAAGGATACTTTTGTAGAAGTCACCAGTTCACTATGCCACTACATAGTACAGAGAGCCACGGTGAACAGATTCTCATAAATGACAGGTGAACCAAGGTCTTTTTTCTTCCTGCTGCTCTAGGTGGCAGGTAAGTATTTTTGTTGCAGAACCTTTTTGGTAATCAGCTAAGAACCAAAAAGATGGCAGAGAAACAACATCACAAATACTAGTAGTAAATATGTTGTTAAATGTCGTCTGTGATAATGAGGGAGTTGATAAGATGGATGTTCATATCCAAGTATTAGTTTATTTTTCTGAATGTAAGAGGCTTGTATAGTATTAACTATTTTGGATAACCATGTAACACCTCAACTTAGTCTGAACTTCTTCTCCATTAGCAGAATCAAGGGACGGGAACATCATGATCCTTAACTCTAGGCAAGCCTCACCAACAGGTTAATCTATAAATAGATGGTATTTTGAGCGTTTAAATGGACTTTATTTCCAGCTGGTCAAACTGTAGTATCAATCACTTTAGAAGTTTGGGGATAGATCTGAAATGAGTATGTAAACAAAAAAAATGCGGATTCAAATTGTTTAGTAGGAACAAGGAAAACTTGTTGCAAGTCAAAGCGAAACTGTTACTCATAAGATTGATGTATTCATATTTGCATACCATAATCAAAATCCAAAGTTCAAACCATGTAGAAATGACTAATGTTCTGAACAAGAACGGATGGCATATAGTGAGGGGCCTAATAGTGATACAGGATGGCCATGACCACTTGCACTTTGTGAAGCTCCTTCAATAGAGTGAACAATGTAGATGCAAATCACTTTCTGTATAGTTTAGCTATTGAGCAAAGATAGGTAGTAAAGGATGGAATATTGTGATGTCAAAGATGTTCTTGGATTTTGTCAAACGGAAAACTTAAATGTGACAATGCAAATGGGGCTAGGAGGTGGAATGTTTCACTTCTTTCCTCATGAACTGATGTCTAGAAAGGCCTTAAATCCTTGGAGCTACAGCTTTAACGAGTCTGATTAGAAAAAATCTCAGTGCCCATGCTCGAATTGAAGAGATCTAGAGCGGCCTTTGACCTTATAATGAGTTATATGCTTTGAAGATGACTTCTGTTAACTTTGCATAAGAAAGCACGTTCATGGAGGTACATGTGCAGTTTTCTTTCAGTGAAAACAAATAACACTTCCAAAGCTTCATGAAGCCAGTCACTGGCAGATTGAAACATTACCTTAACTGTTCCCAGGTATGCATGGAATCAAATTATGCTAGGTTACTTTTGAATGAGAAGGAATTCTTCTAGTACAGTATAATGATCAAATGTTATCTTTTATGAAATACTAGAATTAAAATTTCATGCTATAGGAGGGATCAGTTCTATGCAGAAGTCGCCCTTTTACAGACATAAAAATGCTGAACCTTGTAGTTATTATTGGCAAATTGTATCGAACAGTTCCATGCTAGACAACCACACTTTTAATGAAGATGGTATTTTCAAAAATTCACCGTATGGATAATAATTGAATTGCTCCAGGTTGAGCTTGAATTCTAATGGTTTTATTCAACGCATCTAGCTTATGCAAAGCCAAGTAACACAACATTAAAAGAGATGCTTTTCAAAAGGATTCATACATCATGTATTCCAAAATGATTAGGAAGTGTTATTTGTTTACATTAAAAGAAAAGGAAGGTTCATCAAATGATCGAAATAAAAGAGGCATTTGCAACCGTGATATGCTGATAGCTGTATGCTTCTTTATAGCTACTAAACAAAGACCAGCTCCAGCTCCAGTTCCTATTTCCAGAAATATTGATTCAAAAGCATATGCACCTGGTCCGAAAGCCACCTCAGGAGATGCACATGCTGTTTCTCCTTCACCTCTTGGAATCACTTCCGCAGATATTGATTCAGAAGCATATGCACCTGCTCCGAGAGCCACCTCAGGAGATGCACTTGCTCCTTCCCCATCACCTCTTGGAATCACTTCACCTACAAGTGAGAACTCCTCAGCACCTGAACCAGAAGCTGAAGACACTGATCCAACTACAGAGCTACCGGAAGAAACTGATCCAAGTACAGAGCTACCTGAAGAAACTGAGCCTAAGACTGTGAAATGGTGTGCAGTACGGGATGAGTTTGTGAACTGCCAATACTATATAAGTCTTTTGAGTCCAGTGGATGATTACCGCTGGAAATGGTATTTCCTTTATCTAAACTATTTTCAGTTTGATTGAAGATGCTCATTTCACTCAATAAGCAACTTTGTTTTGTACTGAATGAACATGACTTAAATAACCTTTCCACATTGCAGTGTAAAGAGGAAGACAGCTTTTGACTGTATGGAAGCAATAAAAAATAAGGAAGCAGACCTGATCTCCCTTGATTCAGGCTTCGGATACATTGCTTTTAAGAACTATTCCTTGAAGGCTATAATGGCCGAAGAGTACTGCAACCATGCTGATTCATATGATGCTGTCGCTGTTGTGAACAAGAGAATGTGTAACAAGAAAAGTGACTTGAGCTTAAACAATTTCCGGGGCATGAAGTCTTGCCATGCAGGCTATATGACAGCAGCTGGATGGAACTATCCAGTGCACCACCTTGTAAATTCTGTTTTACGGCAGCAGCCCGGAAAGAGTCTTTCTGTGAGAAATGATGAAACTATAATATCAAATTTTTTCTCTGCATCTTGTGCACCCTCAGAAGTAGAAGGAAAGGGGTTGTGTAGTGCTTGTGGTAATAGCAGCTCATGCCTTCCAGACAATATATACTCCGGGTATTCGGGAGCTTTTCGCTGTCTCGTTGAAGGAATTGGAGATATTGCTTTCTTAAAAGCTGATACTGCCCTATTGTATTCTCTTGAAGGCCTGAATAATCAATCATGGTCAACAAAGTCCATCAGTGATTTCATGTGAGTAGACGAGAAGCATATCACATGAAAATTTGACGCAGTACTTCTATAAATAAGTCTTACTAACCTTCCTTTGAACTGTCGTTAGGTACCTCTGCCCACAAGGCGGTTGCAGGCCCATCAACAACTATCCTGGAGATTGCAAGTGAGTTCGAAGTGACTGGGTGTCAAGTATCTTCTTGTAGCATGGACAGTTATTCTTATCTAAAACTAACGACCACCACTGTCAGCATTTTGTATTAATTTAGAGCTATTTCTACAACCAATGTTGTAATCAGCAATGCCAAGGCCTGATCCTCTTTTTACGTTGGTGCATTTTTCAGATTTGGTTCTGTGCCAGCAAATACAATAATGACCCGGAACTCCCTCCCACATTCTAAGAAGCTGGCTATAGTGCAGACACTGCTGAATGCAAGCTGGACGGATGCCCTGTATAGTGGGAAGAACTGGGCTGATCATCTGCTTACTGTTGGGTATGTAACAATACACACTAAATGGAAAGCTATTGTCAACCCTAATTGATTAGAGAGCTGATGATGTTTAACTAGATTCATAAGGAATTTAAAGAGAAAAATGTAAAATGCACAAACGTGTTACTGATAAATCTTAAATAGCACTATCCTTTTTAAGAAAACTGTAGATGTTCTTGAAATTAGAGCCATAGTGGACATCCTATCTCTCCTTGCTTATGCTTATGTAGGGAGAAATAAACCGTGTGAACGAACTTTGGATCTATGCTGTACTATTCTTATGTAAGTAAATTTTTATGGTTTAGAAATGAAAAATAAGATGCATTTCCCCCAAAATAATGAAGGTACATAGTTTCAACAGAATCCATAGCGCCCATTCCCTCAAATACTTTATGTTATGGTCAATTTCAGTAATATTATGTTAGGCTTGTTTCCTATTAGATGGGGCAATGCTATTGAAATTAACATTAAAGTAGCAATAAGCTGGAATCCACACCTTGGGCCTCGGACAGTTTGAATTGTTCAAATATGTTTTGGGTTAGTGCATGCACTAGGACCTTATCAGTAAGATATTCTTCTTCATGGACACCCAAATAGACCTAAAATTATTTTGCATCAGCAGCTGCTATTGTTGATCCATAGCATTCTCTATAGTTGCCCTCATTTCAAGCATTTTTAGTTCTGTACTTCATTCCCTGTAACTGTGATCTTAAAACATGGGAAACAAAGAATTTATATTTCATGCATTCATAGTTTTGCTAAAATGGACTTCGTGTCTTTTAATAATTGCCAATTCTCATTAATGGCAATGCAATTGACCATTCAGTAATTTGTATGCAGCACACAAAGTTTGCAAGAGGTCAAGCAATTAACAAGATCTTACCTGGGATTTTCAGCTCGGGTTTCTCAGGGTATAGAAGACCTCAATACTAAAAAGGTTGAAATTGAAGATTTTACAAAAAGTCTTCCTCAAGGTACAAGCCAACCTATGATCTTATGCCCATTTTGATAGATTATTTTGTCTTAAAATCATCCAGTACCACAATACAGTGGACATCCATGCTCGCAAAAGTCTGACTGGTGGGTTTCTTTTCCATGGGCAGTTGCTTCCTCTTCATCAAAACGAAGTCAACTTATATGGACCCTTTCTGGTCTTTTATCATTATATATGTTGTTATGATCAATGTAAGTTTGTAGGGGCAGAATAATTTTTGTATCACTTTGTTTTGTTTTGATTTAATCTCTAGTAAATTACAGTTAAACTCAAGATTTTCATCTGACTTGAGGAATATGGCAGGTGGTTCCTCAGGATGTGAGTCGTTTTTATGTGCTGCCATCGCATAACGTGGACCCTGGCAGGGTGCATTGCATGGTAAACAGGGGACCGGAATGCTCATTGCCTTAATCAACACAATTTAAGTTGCCTTATCTTTGCCTTTATATGGCTTTGTTTTACTAAGAAGTTCAAACTGAGATGGATCTCCTGGCCAGACTAAACAGGCATTTAAACTAGAACAAGGATCAGTTTCCTTTCATAAGCATAGGCCATATTGGGAGCTTTTGCTAGAATAGACGGCCAGGCCTAAAGAAACTGTACTGCATCCATGGAATAAAGCTGCCTTCTTGGTGACCAGTGGCTTCTTTAAAGTTTCAAGTGTAACAAATTTTTATTACCTTCACTTAGGATATGGCTGCCACTGCTCACTAAGAAAGGACAGTTCATTCATTTCTCTTGTAATTTTAGAACAAATTGTTTTCACAGCAATTGTTTTGCAGACATTTAAGATAGTTGTGTTTCTAATACGATTTCATCATAGAAATTATGTTAGAATAATTCTGGTGTGTTTCGTCATATGTTACTTTCAATATGTAAAGGCTTCCACTAATTTCAATAGGAATTATTTGGTATTTCATAATATGGGAGTAACGCCCTCAGGAATGTTTGGCAGCCTTGGTAGCCTACCAATTGCCTTTCAGGGACAATGAAAGTTATCCAAGGTGTCTTGCAAGTTGCAAGTCACTTATAACAGCTTTTAGTTAGATTTTAAGGTTGTAGCTTAAGAACTTGTTTTCTTAAAAGCTTAGCTTGGGCTTTAGGGGAAACACTCAAGGACTAAGCTTCATGGAAATCAGTGCTTACACAAGGCTGGTTAACGTACCATTGTCTTGGATTTGACCATATATTCTGTCACATAATTATTGTGACCATGCATTACGAAGTAAGATTTTTTTATTATTTCTCCCTCAACCAATGATAACTAATTCATGCTCTTGATGAAGTACTTTTTTTTTCCAATAGTGTGAAATTTTCTGTCTTGTTAAAATATTTAGAATCGATAAGAAGAATGAAATCCGTTCATAAACCCAATGAAGCATAATCACCATTATGTAATAGTATCAAATATTACCCATCTTGTATAAACATTCAAAGAAGTCCTCCATATATAACAATCCAATTCATTACTGAAAATGCTTCTAATTGTAAGGTTGTGGGAGCAATCATTGAGGATAGATACCCCAACATATTTTGGTTTGGATGTTTGGGTCACACAATGAACCTTTTGATACATGACATTATTAAGATAAAGGAACTTGAATACAAATGGATTGGTCATTGTACAAATAAGGCAAGTGCATGATAAGATTTATTGCTGATCATAGCAATGCCCATGGCTTTTTTGCAGTCACTCAAGGTTGGAGTTATTGAAGATTGCAAACACTAGATTTACTAGCTATTACCTCACCTTCAGGCACCTTTTAAAGGTAAGAGAGGCATTGGCTAGCATGGTATCAAGTGAGTCATAGTAGGTATTAAAGGACAGAGCTGCAACCACATCTGACAAGGAAGATTTTCAAGAGGTGGAGGGCATCATTCTTGATAGTCATTTTTGGGTAAGTGTGAAGTATGTTTTGCAGTTCACCAAGCCCATTTATAACATGATTCGTTTTGCAGATATAGATGGATAACATGCTAGGGAAAATCAAAGATATTGTTCAACAAAAAGATGTCATCTTGTATGATCATATTCAAAAACATGAGGTCAAAAGGTGGGATAATCTTAATGTTCCACCCCATGCCTTGGCATATGTCCTTATGCCAAAATACTACTCTCCATCTTGGTTGGCCAAACCTACTTGGGGGTGGGGTTAGGAGAAAACTCCGTACAAATCTAGAGATACAAAATGGGTGCATGCTAGCTTTAGCAGTAGACAAGCTAGCCCTTGACAGATAGGAGTGTGTTAGATTGCATGGAGAATTAAGCAAATACTTCAATCAAACTGGAATGTTTGGTACATTGCATGCAATCAATAACAGAGATAGATTGGATCACCATTTGTATGTACCACTGTTTGAAGCATCGAATAATTTGAATGCACAGCTGTTTCTGTGCTTGTTCATGGTGACTCTGTGTGTTGAATGTGATATGGTTGGTATGCATTTGTTTAAAACATTACAATGTTGATTGAATAATATGTGTGTTAATGCTTGGTTCATATTATATGTTTGTGCTCTTTATATGTGCATTTAACCATTTAGGTTGAAGACGGTGTGTTGGTTTATGCTCTCCATAAGTTTGGTCTCCATTCAAATTTGTTCAACGATGCTTTGTCGGTCATTTCTGCGTTGAAATCATTACACTATAATTGAGTGGATCTTTGCAATGGAGGGTTTAGGAGTGACTTTGCTATAAACTGCTAGACGATGGGGAGATGAGAGACTCAGATTCTGCGATAGTTGAGGTAAATCCAGTGTTGCGAAATCGCAATTGAGATTAAATCGGCGAGGGCCGAAATTGGAAGAATCGGGAAAATTGGGAAAAAAATTGGTAAAAATTGGCAAAAAATCGTCAATTACAAAAATATTCATTTTTTTTCAATTTTTTTAATATCTAAAGCATTCACAACATAAAATAAATGCATTGACACATAAATATGATAAAATAACTAAGATATAAGATATGTAATATCATTTCTAGTGCTACATCACACATAACAGTGAATCATGTCCTCAATACTAAGTCCTGAGTCCCAACTCAGCCTCTAATTATCAACAAAAAATATAATAATGTATCTCATATCATGAGTCATAATGTCATATCCAATGAAATGAACTAAATAACTAATACTATTGATTTCCTCTGCCCCTCTTGCGAGAAAATGCAACAACTTTCCCTATAGATGTAGATGGCAATGGAGCTGGTAGTGGACTCTGTTGTGCTCTAGAAGCTGAAGAAATAGGAGATATAGGAGGTAGACCATATCCTCTACTAGTGACAAGGGTATCCTGGGTAGGTGGTGTCACCTCCTCCTCCTCCTCTACCCCCTCCACTACCTCCTGCTCTAACCAATCAAGGGATGACTCCATGATAGGCCTCTGAGCCTCAACCCTCCATGCAACAATGGTGTCAATCCCATCTAATGAGATGGCCTCCACATCAGGTGTCCTCTCAAGTTGCTTCACCCACAATCGAAGATTGTAGTAGACGTAAATCATGTCATTAAGTTGTTGGAACTCCAAATTGTACAAGGGTCATAAATTAATAAATTATAAATAATAAAATAATAATTATTAAAAAATATATTATTTAATGAATTCAAAAAATTATTTGGAAATTTGGAATATTCTAAGCTTTAACCTGGTGTGCTTTTTATTGTGTATTTTTTCAAATACACTCCAATTGCACTTACATCCTAAGGAGATACATGTTTGGCTGAGCACTCGAATGGCAAGCCTTTGGAGATTGAGTACTCTGCCACCATAGCTTCTCCACCATGCATCTACAACAAATAAGACAAACATAAGAAAAAAATTGAAAGTTGAAAGTTGAAGCAAAGTATGAAGTTATGAACTTGAAGAGACAATAAAATTTGAAACAAACTAAATCTTACCTGGAATTTTAGTCTTCCTATCCACAACGCCATGTCAAAGCTAAATGTGCCACTTGCCATCCTGTATATCTCTATTTCTTTCGACATTTATGCACGTTCTGTTGGAGATGGCACCATACTCTAAACACAAGTGAAGAATCCATCCATGACCTCAACATCAAATAAGAAACCGGAGGAGTAAGCAAATGTGGGGTTCAGGTAGATCCACACAGCATGAATGGGACGATGGAGTGTATTGTTCCATCGCTCATCAATCACTTCCCATAGGAGTTGTTGTTTTTCAAAACCCTCATCCCCCTTATCATCATAGTAGGTCCAAATGGATTCTTTAGCCCTATCCATGACCTCATACAAGTAGCCCATTGCGGGCTTGTCTACATCAACTAATCAAAGAACCCTTACCAAAGGTTCAATAATGCTACACACCTCCTGCACTCTTGCTCATAAGCTTTCCTAATATAAAACTAACCTACATATGGCCTCTCCCTCTGGTTTGCGGCTAAATGCCAAAGCACGCCATTCCTCTAAAAGAAACATTCTCTTCACATCTCACATATTATTCAAGAGGGATTGAAGAGATATGAAACTGGTGGGAAACCATGTAATGACAGAGTGCACCAACTCCTTGTTGTTGGTGAATATTCTCATCAAATGAAGCACATATGCATGATTATATATAAATTTTGTAATGTTTTTTGATGAATCAACAATATCTTTGACAAAAGGAATTTTTCCTATGTCCTCCAACATCAAATCAATGCATTGTGCAGCACAAGGTGTCCAAAATAAGGTAAGATGCCTCTCCATAAGCATCTTGCCAGCAGCAACATAATTTGCAGCATTGTCCGTTATGACTTAGCCAACATGTTGTGGACCCACCTCCAGAATGAACACATCCAACAAATCACATAATAACTGTGCATCTTTGTTATGTGCAGATGCATCAACATATTTCATAAACATTGTCCCCTTAGGAAAATTAAACAAGAAGCTAATAAGGCTTCTACCCTTTTGATTGGTCCAACCATCTGACATCACAGTGCATCCTGTGTGTACCCATGATGCCCTAAACTCCTCCAATCTCTTGGTGCAATCAACCTTTTCATTTGAAAAATGTGCCTTCTAAAGTCATCACAAGAAGAGATTTTGTACCCTAGGCCAATAATAGCAATAACATCAACCACGGGTTGGAAAAATCGATTGTTCCTTGCAACATTGAAAGGAATATCACTCCAAAGAATAAACCTGCCCAACAACTTTTCAACTTCTTCTTTCTCCCTTTTTTTTAATAATTGAAGAGATAGATGGTTGTGAACCAGGTGTGGTTCTATGAACAAAAAATGATGAGGCAACTATAGGGTTGGTTGTAGATGTTGATGTTGAAGTAGAACCAGTACCACTCTTATGTTCACCTCCCAATCCTAACACTCTAATCCCTACTAGTTGATTTTTCAGTGCTGACTTGGACAATTTGGTTTGCTCTATTTCTTCCAATGATTTGAAGGCTCTTCAAATGATTTCTGGATTTGTATTTGTGCAAGACCCTACCTCATGTCTAGGAATTTGTGCAAGGTGATACTTCAATCTGTATACTCGCTTGTCATATGATGCCCACATAACTTGTAATTCAAGTTTGATTTGTCAAACCCTCTATCAGGTTCACCAAATTCCCACAGGGGTCCAATTTCCTTTCCATGTTTGTAACTTTGTTGAACTCTTGCGTTTTAATGTAAGATGAAGTTTGAAGTTTGAAGTTGAACCTAGGGCACAAGAAGAATTGCAAGTTAAAAAAATAAAAATAAAATTTACATACAACAAATTGAAATTTTGACAAAAAAAAAAAAACTCAACTCAATGCAACAATAATGGAAAAAATACACATTCAAACCCAAGCAAAAACGATGGAAAAAAACTAGGGCACAAGAAGAAATTAAACTAATAAATCTAACATTCATGTTTTTGCATTTTTGACCAAAATAAACCCTCTCCGCTATATGCAACAAAAATGAAAAAAAACACAATCAAATCCAATAAAAAATCATTGAAAATAAATAGGTGATAGAAACCCAAGGAAAAACAAGAAAAAAAAGAAGCCAAATTTTATTCCCATACCTGAAAACCACACTTTGCTGAAGAAACTTGGTCCAAACTTGAATTTTGCTTGTTTGGAATGCTAAATTTCTTCACTTTTCTGCTCTCTTGCCCTTGTAGATGAGTTCTCCTCCTCCTTAACTCTCACTCTTGCCCTAAGTCTGGAAAAGAATGAGGAAAAAAAACCACAAAATCATTTTTGTAACTCGTTGTTTCCGTGACCTGCGATTTTTACTGATTGGATCGCGATTTTTTGAAAATAATAAAAATCGTTGAAAAAATTGCGATGTTCGCAACACTGGGTCACTAAAATCCCAATCGCCATGTCTTCCTGGTAGATTTTTCCAAATGCATGCTTCCATTTCCCTTATGGGGGTACACATGTAATAATTGGCTCTAGTGATCGAACATACGTTTAGTGGGATACAACAACACAAGGATTAATATCTTTGGAGGTGAATTTTAACTTGTCAAGAGATTAAGATAATAATGGCGTGATTTTTATATACATAGTGACATGGCTTGTGAACAATAAATTAAACCAGTACAAACATGTTTCTCTTCATGTTCTAAAGACCTAGAGGGTCATGGAGTAAGCATTGTGAAGTTTACTCCAGTGAGAATTGAATACCTAGAACTTTATTCTGCGTTGGTCCTTGGAATTAAGTGGTGACAATCGGTTGTGTATACTCTCTCCTCACCAAGCATTGCTCCCATGTTAGTTTTCTTTGCTAGACTGTTACATTGTCATAACATTGACACTTAACGTTTCACTGGCGTGAACCTAGTCTCTCAAAAGCGTTATTCTCCCTATGCTCAAGCTATCTCGATTCATCATAATACGACCGAGCTTTTCACCTTCCCATTGAATATTGGATTGTGAATTTTGTGTTAGTCTCCTCGGCACTATTTTTGAGTTCATCAAAAGTTTGCAGTAACACTCAGAAACGCCTCCACCACTCTCGAAAGTTTACTTGGTATCGTGCTATCAAGGAAGATAAGTGATCATCCATGAAAGCAAGGCTAGAGGCGATGGAAAATTAGTTGTTGGATCATATGCGTTGAAAGCTCTTGTAATGTGCAATGTCTATATATATGAGCATTCAAGTCCTGGTATGCAATAATTCCTTCTTGAAAATCGCGTGCATATATATTGGAGGCATATGTGGTGTGTTGGTTCTATCATATGAAAGCATGTCAAAAAGAGGGTCAATATATGCTATGAGTTTTCAAAATGGCCGATATATATTGAATGGTAGGCCATGACATGGTGCGACGGATGTTGAAGTTTTGATGGTCGTCATTGTTGCTTTGAAACTGTATATGTTGAAGGCTTTTATAAGTTCACATCTCAACATTGATTATTGTATTATTGAAGTCCAAGGGAATGACAAAGTTCAGGTTTCTATTTGCAACCATACTGTGCACAGGCTAAATTTTCAGATTTGATACTCTGGAAAGTTTCTCTAAGTAGCATAATATTAATGCTCCTCTAAATTACCACAAGTTCAATAAGTATTGCAGAGTGATATTGCTACTCCTATTAGTGATCCTGGAACCCCAGGCGTTAATGATATTGGTGCACAATGTTCATAAGCATTAGGGATTGTTTATATTCTTTAAAAGTTGCATCTATTTGGCATTATGTGAGACTTATGTTCATATCTTCACTTGTCGTTTTACATTCTACGCAAGTGCATTGGTAATTTGAAGCATTGTTATGAAATGGATCGGATTGATGATGCATTAAAGTTATTGAATAACCTAATTTGTTCCACTGTTGATGGGATGGTAAAAGTCAGTAACGAAACTCTTTTTCACATTCAAACTTGCTTGAAAAATGCACAAGAAAATATAGAGTTTTTGCAGTTGGAGTCTCAACTTCAGCAAGATGAGTTACAACAGGAAAGGCATAATTCTGAACTTATTCTTGTTCAGAACAATACCCGTTTTGAGTTTAAATTTGGCTCTCATCCATTGTCAGCAAGTGATAAAATCAGTGACATTGAGGTTGATTCCCATCATGTGCCATTTCGAGAGAAAATTTTCTTGCAGATGCAAAAATTTAGCTTGCACTTTCGAAGCCAATCATCAGACCTTGGGAAAAGATTGCCTAAAACAGGTCTTGGATATGATAAGAAGGTTTCTCTTTACACTCCAAACTATTCCAATCCCATTCAATTTCAAAGTTTTGGATTTCTCCATGACAATTCATCTTCACCTCTTTCAAATCCTGCTTCTCTTCCACAACAACCACAACAAAATGTCATATGCCAAAAATGTGACAGAGTTGGCCATGTGAAAGATCATTTTTTGATCTTCACCCGTGCAAGCATTGTGGTCAGCACAATCATTCTTCAAACAAATGCTTCAGAAACAAGCCTCTTGCAAGAACAAAGATTCACCTTGGATGGATTTCTTCTTGGCAATGGGATTCAACATCCAAGAAGATATTTCAGTCATGTCTGAATTTATTCTAGAGTATTAAAAAGTCTTGTAGTTGATTTTTCTCCATATTCTCACCTTGTATCTGACAAGGGGGGAATCTATGGTCATCTACAAGTTTCAAAGAAAATAAACGCATGGACAAAGCTTGGGAGACAACATACACACAATACTCAATGCATTCAACACCAATACAACTTATATTCCAATGCACATAAATGAATTGATGGCCGACCAACCTTCCATTCAACTTTGTATATGAATCGCCAGGGATAATGCATAGAAATCAGGCATTTAACGCAATGTTCATTCCTTTCAATCGGCTATAACAAGTCTGCTTCAAAACCAACACTCTGATACCATGTTAAACACAAACATGGAGAAGACATGAGATAAGATAGAACGTGAATTGTATTTACTATATAAATGATATACATTTATAACACATTCTAATCATCCTTGGTTTCCATATTCCAAGTGGTCTCTTAGACTCCATTGATTGTTCACATTCCACACCAACCCTTAGTGGATTAGGTGTTCAACACTGTTGAATGGTGGAATAGGTATTGTAGTTTTTTTGGAGCACAATTGTACCAAAAAACACCCCCTTAGCAATAGATTGTCCCCTGCAAAGGATCACAATCAAAATTGGTGTTGTTAGTGGACAAACTCAAATAAACAAAACATTGTAAGTAGTGGAAAAAACGCATACATGAACATGAACTAAACAAAGAGGTACATAAACAAAACAATGCTCAAATGGAGCAAAAACATCAATAATAGATGGAAAAATCTCCCTTTATTAATTGCTGGTGGTAGAGGTTGAATACGATTAGAATCTCAGACACTTGAAGAGAATTCTTTGAGTTATGGATCTCAAAAATCCTCAGCAAGGGGGTTTATTTCCGTAATCTCTTTGCAAGTTTCTCCTCTGTCTCAAAGAAGTGTGAAGACTCTCCAAGGGTGGATTCCTCTTCTCTCACTAAGATGTTGAGTTGCTTAGAAGCAATTTGGCCAACATGCTAGTGCTCTTCACTTCCTTGGCTTCAACAATGCAATGGTGGTTTTCTCAAACAACAATTTGGCCAACATAATAATGTATCATGTTTTGGTTCTCCCATGGCCTATTTATATAGAGTCTTTTGAATCCTTCTTCCCTCTCTTGGTACATGTATGATAAAGACACATGAGTAGGAAAAGAGGATTCCATTGAGGGCTGCATATCTCTAAGGTGACTCAAATTCGGATATACTGGACCAAACTCATGTTAGAGAGTTTGCCCCAAGTGTGCAAAGTGGTCCCAGATCGCTGAGTCATCCTCTTCTGCTACCGCACAACTTTTGGAGGTTATGCATCGCGCACACGTTTATCGAAGAAATATATGCACGACCTTCGTTGATTTTCCTTTATAAACTTTGGACCTTAGGAGAACTTTGAAACTTTTAACTTCATAATGTATTCGGCTAGAAAAATGTCCACCTGTGCATTTTGCTAGACACTTTTAATGGATTCTGGATTGTACTAGCAGATGTACGATTTTTCAGTGTGAACAGTTGCCCATTGACTTATGAGGTTACGAGCAAACTTATAGCTGAAATACATCATGTTTTCATTTCTTTTGGAGAGTCTAATCAACTTCTTGAGAGAAAGGATAGCTTGTTGCAGAGACAAGTAGAGAAAAACGCCTTGACCGAGTATCAATGTTACCCATGCTCTGGTGAAAAACTACAAAAAATGGTGTGTCTATACGAGGTAGGCATGTCCCATGCTCATTATGATGGCTATTCAGAATTGATTACAATCGGACAAAAACTACATTTTTCCAGTCAATGTGATGGTTGTTGACATGTTGATAGTTGACAATGGTAATTGTTGATGCCCTCAAGGGCGCTTTCTGGTCAAATGGGCAAAGTATGGTTCCCCTATGCATAACCTAGGTGAAGCATTTTTGATGAGTGTTGTGGTATGCATAGGTCTTTGACTGTGGGTACTTCCCCCGTATCATAATGTAAGCATTGCTAAATGAGGTGCTTAGTGATGCGGGAGTCTTCGACTAAATTACTGAACTGCAACAATAACTAAGTACGACACCACTTTGAAATGAATGCTTGAGCTGATGTCGAATGTCAGGGGGACCAATGACATCACTGGGCAATAATGGTCGCCAATATGCCACCCAAGGATATCCCTATTGAGGGAGGAAGTATCCAAGGTACTACCTCTTTCCTGGAATACATTCGTTGAAGGCGACATGGAAGGGGTGTTGACCGCCCGACATGGTGAGTTGGGAAATCAATGTGAGATATGAACAATTGTAATAACTTGGGTCAGATAGGTATGATAGCGAGATCTATTGATATCAGAGGATACAAATAGCTATACTAAGGTCAAAGCTTGATATTCAAATGATGACGGTCAAAACATGCTTTTTGATGATCCCGGAGTTGGTAGGATTTCCAGGATGGGTGTAAGTGTTTTTTGATGGACGTGTGAAATGGGGGATGATTTGTTGGTGAGTTGTGACCAAAGGTGATTAGAGATTGCAGGTGGGTGAAGGCCATGAATTGTAAAAATCAAATGTGGATGGGAGTTTTTTTTTTTTTTGAAAAAATGTTTGTACACTTGCCAAAAGAATAGCGGTGGTTTGGATGTACAACTGCAGAGACGGGTGCCCCATGATGACAATAGTCTGTGTAAAGGTGTGGTGTATCTATTGAGGGTGGGGGCCCCATTGGTTGGTCTCCATGTTGGGTGGGTGAGGCGGGTGACGTGGTACAAATGGGCTATGCGATATGGATGAATGATAGGCCAAATGTAGGATGCCGAGGTGCATCTGTTTCGTGTTTGTGAGAGGACCCAAGAACTGGGGTGTATGCGTAGTGACTGTAGCATAATGAGGCTAAAATTATAGATATGCACATGAGATGGTTCTCGGGCTGGAGTGAGTGGTCATGACTCCTTTTAGTGAAGAGGGGTCTACAACGATGAAGGGAGCAATAAAGGGGGGGTTTTATCGACTAGCATGAATGTTTACCATATACAAGGGTGAGATGGTGATAAACATGGTCGATATGATGGACCTTATGGTGCATTTTAGAGAAATGATGTCAGGATATGCAAAGCTTTAGGAGGAGGCTTATCATGCTAAGTGGAGAATGATACATGCTCTGGTTTTTTGTTTGTCAGTTGTTGGTTGACGTCGACCATGTGTGATGTTCCTGCAATGGATACAACCAAAACCCGAAATGAAAGCATTGTTCAAGACATACATATAAATGGATGTTATGGATTTAGAGAGTTGGAGAAGTACCTGACATGTGCAATAGGCCAAAAAATGTTTTTTTTTTTCATTTATCGGAACGGAGGGTTCCATGATGAAGATGTCATGGGACTGATCTTCACGTCTCTTTTGGTTTTGCTAGGTTTGTTTGAAATATTCACCTTTATGGTGGTGAAATATTGGACATGATCCCTTCCTCGAATGCATCTGGTGCTGGAATGGTATTTTTGAACCAATCTACTTTTCTTGGTGAGAGAAAGTCTTTTGATTCAATGGCGAAGATGTCGTGGGTTTGTGCACTACTGGGAACAAATGTTTTTTTGGGTAGAAAAAATGACCGATGGTGCATAGCGTCCCAAGGATATATAGGTTCTATCATAGCTTCGAGAATATCTTCGTCTGAATGAAAAAGATTATCCAACGCTGACTTGGGGTGTGTTAGGTCTTGAAACTGAGATGTGGTCTTGGTTGTGCTAGTGAATAAGCAAGAATATGATTCGTCACTTGAGGTCGTAGAACCTAGAGAAGTTGAAAAAGCGTAGATTGGGTGGTCCTGCATTGTCAGAGTTGGTACCACCGTGGGGTGGATTTTTCGGTATTGACACCAAAAAATGATGAGAAAACAATTCAAATCATGGTTCCTATAGATGAGGAAATAAATCGTATATGGTGTTGCGTGTCATCAGCATTAGGTGGTGGCAGAATCTAAGTTATGGGTGACTGTGGCTGTTTGGGAGGAAGCTCTTGCATTTTTTTGGTTTTCGTTTCTCTTCAAACACGCTCAAAATGGACCTAGATGCTTCATTCCTTGTGGGTGGCAAATGATTTGGTGTTTCGATCTCTACTCCAGGTAATTCTGAATTCTTCGCGACAAATCATCACATGAATCCTAACAGTGGATGGAAACAAGAAATATGGGGACAATGTCGCATGTGATGGTTACCAACACACATTTGGCAAGTGTGATGCCTGTACCTTGATCTCATTAGTTGGGTGACGTGGGGAAATGTATACAATCGGTTAAATTCTTGTAACTTAGGGCATTGGTTGATTAAATGTTCTAACACGTCACACATAGCACAAGTAGGTGACGATGAGGTATTGTCTGTTGAGATCGCCTCTAACCATGGGTGGAGGTTGATGGACCTATCAAAGGAGAGGAACAAGAAGCTTCTTCTCTTACGACGTAAAAAATAATTTTTGAACCATCCTCTATGGAGAGTAATGCGGAATTGGATTGGGTGAGCGCTACTAATGCATCTCTGTATTGAGGAACTTCAGGGAAATCAAGGGTATAATGCCCGTACTCTGTGCATATGACACATGCGTGATTGGTGCGTAATGCTTGAATATGCATGGGTGTTCTTCTTCTCGATAGAGGTTGGAGGGTT
Organism: Pinus taeda; assembly: GCA_000404065.3. Lineage (NCBI taxonomy): Eukaryota > Viridiplantae > Streptophyta > Pinopsida > Pinales > Pinaceae > Pinus > Pinus taeda. Next base: position 136,542 of record APFE031482416.1, read on the forward strand.
TACAGGCTATTTGGGGCATGTAATAAAGCTTTGAGCTCTTTTAATTCAGGGCACTTATTTGTGGGGTGCCCTATGGTTTCACACAAAGCACAGGGTTGAGGGGCCCTAGAGGAGGGAGTGTTTGGGGTTTCCGTCTTTTTACCTTTTTAAGTATCCATTAGTTTTGGCTTAGCTGGTGTTGGTACCAACACTTCTTATGACGTAGGTGGTACCTGGGTATACAATGTATGGGGTGTCTTATTGTCCTCAGGAGGAATAAGGACTACCCATGTTGCAGTGTAACCTGTGCTAGTTGGCATGGCCTTGGGGGCCAAACACCAGACTAGTATTGCAAGGGCTATGTTAGCAATGTGAGTGTTGCGATGAATTGGTGTGAAACAACCTGGTGGTGGATATAAGAAGGGTGTATTGGTGATAGAGTTAGGTAAGAGATTTGGATTGGTAACAACATCATTGTTATCATCCAAAACTGGTTCTTGCTTCTGGGTGGTGTTTGATGAAGTCATCATGCACATCGGTGCTTCCGTATTTGGAACAAGCTCCTATTTTACCGGAGGGTCTCTTGGGAATGTTCCTAGGAGGGTTGATGGCTTAAAATGGCTCGGGCTAAGCTCAATGTAAGTAGTGACCACCTCTTGGGACGACGATACTAGGGGCAACACGCCATCTAGTGTGTGTGAAGTTTCCTTCTCATAGTATGTGAGTTGATCGATGGTAATGGCCTTCCTATCGTGGGGGAACATCATTTTTCTGAACACCGATGAGGCGAATGCAAGCTTTGTACATATAACTTCGACCTAGTAGGATGTTTTAATCCAACTCAATGTTGAGTACGTCAATGTCTATTAACACAAATTTTCCAACCAAATTAACTGGCACACTAGGGTATAAACCAATGGGAGCTGAAAAGCATCCATCATATGCTCTGAGCATTATGTCAGAAGGCTTAAGTTCAGGGGATCCTAATTTTTTCCAAACAGATTTGGACATGATGCATGTGGAAGCCCCTTCGTCGACAATGCAATGATGGATGTTGATATTCTGGACTTAGACAAGGATTTGGAAAGTGCCGGTTGAGGGTAGCCGTGGAGTAGCTTTGTCCAAGTCAAAGACCATGAGGTGGGAATCAGATGGGTCGATTTCACCTAGAGGAGAAAGTAGGGCTTTCCGTTGGGTTAGGCACGTTTGCAGGACTTCGAGTGCTGACATAAATGATGGTGATTGTGCTAAGTCATCAACTATGCTGTAGCTATGGGCTTCTTTCGAGTTGTGTGCTGCACATCGTAAGGGTCTTTTGACCATTTTTGGCATGGCTTGTACAAAAGGTCGAGGGATGGTCAATGGCCTTGTAAGTATTGAGGTAGCTAATGTTGACGGATTGGGCTCTAGGGGAGCTTCATAACTTTGATTCCTTGTTTGCAAAAATATATCTTTCCTTGTCATGAAAATATCATGACTAGGGGCGTTATGAAGGTTCCCTCCAGATGGATGTGTTTGGGGAGTTTGTTGTTGGGTGTTAACGACTCCCTGATGGGGAAATGGGTCCAATACCACTGCTTCTTGTTGATCGCCTTGCCCCCTACTATCTTGTATCCTTTTTAATTCAGGATGTTGAGGACAGTGGTGGGTATAATGACCATACTCTCTGCATATAGTGCATGTGTGATTAGTCTGTAGACTAGTGTTCTTGCCCTGTTTTTGTATGTCATTGATGGTCGTACCTTGGTTTTGGTTCCAATTGGGGTTATCCCTTCCCAATGCCCTTGGGGGTTGTTGTTGATTGTTTCCCCCTCGCTAGGGTTCTCCATTTGAATTTCTTTTTTACTTTGTCTTAGAGATGTTGGAAGGATTAACTGAATTTATTTGTTCCTTTGATTGTTGCTGTGAAGGAAGAGAAGGTTGCACTCGATTTACCATGCATTATTCTACGTTGGCAGGATGTTCTGTTGTTGTGTTGGGAAAGGAGGGTATTGGTTTCCTTGTCCCTGGTTAAAGTATTGACTCGAGGGAGAAACATCTTGTCTGTACTCCATGAGGAGTATTGGTTTCCCTAAGGGGGAAGATACGAGCCTCCTTGTGGGGTCTGCTACTGGTTAACCCTGTTGACTATATTTTGCATAGGTGTGGGTTGACCATGATAGTACCTTGAATGTTGCAATGGTGGTGTGTTATGGGTAGCATCATATGCTTGGCCATTAAACGAATACCTAGGGTTTTGGTAGTTGTTGTTGTGGTGATTTTGGGATAGGAAATCAATTAATCCGTCAGCATTACTGGATGCGCTTCAGATCTCTTTATAAGTTTGCAGGCACGGGGCATCTCAAAGCACATGATAAATGTACCTAGACTGGATATAGATAAGCTATAGTTGCTGGGATTTACTAATGGTTTCTTCCTTGGTTTTCGGGGATGATTTTTCCACGTCCTTATAGATTTATGATATGAGGGATCTTAGGAATATTTAATGAGGACTTTATCTTCAAACTGGGTTTTTCACACTACGACATTTTTGCCATTCATGGAGATGGTCCGAGATGTGAACAGTGGGTGTTTGTTTGAAATTGTTGAGGAGTTCTAGACCTGAATCGTGGCAGACTTGGAGCTGGAAGAAGGTGAGGAAAGCAGTGGCTAATGAGCTAAAGTTCTCGTGTGATGTAAAGGGCTGGTCCACGTACCATTTCACAGCGGGCCCCATTAGGGTGCGTTGAAATAGTTGTAATCTAATAGTATCTTCTATGATACTATTAGATGAACACCATAAGTGAAATGTCATGACATGGTTTCCTGGGTCTTCGTACTACTTTCCTTCAAACTTTGGAATATCCGAAGGGAGCTTTGTGGGCATAGCTCCCCAATTTTGGCCATGGGCGATCAGGTCATTGGTTAGCTCGCTTAAATCTGGTAGATTTAGCGAGGCTAAGATTTGTGCATTACCTGCCATCGCAAAATGATTCTGGACAACTATATGCAACAGAGTCCTCTGTGGGGATATCACAAGAGAATTACCTCGATGGGTATCTTAGGGACTACCCGGAGAGGAGGCGTGTGCACTCCCAAAGGGGGTAGCGTGCAAGGATCCTTCTAGAGTGGTGAAGGGTGTACTTTGCCGAGGAGGAGTTATGAGCAAAGATGCACCAATAAAGGAAGACCCAATAATAGTGGTTGAGTGACATCCTCTCTGCTTAAATGATGGGAGTCCTGGCACACCTCTTGGAAATGGGGGGAGGTTTAAAAAATGTCTAGATCGACGAGAAGCCGTGGGGTCCCCTATTGTGTCGATTTAGAGTGTGCACTACTTTGTGTTTGGTGAGGGAAGGAGATAAATATCAATGCAATTGGATCACATACATAAAGCAAAGTGAAAATATAAATGGTTTATTTTCCTTTAATTTAAACTATGTGGTCAAGAAAACAAGAAAAAGGTTTTTGTTTGTTGCGTATGATAAAGAGTCCTATGAAGACCTAATCACCTTGTCCACTCTCAAAGTAACTAGGTCTTGTGGAGATATCCTCTGATGGGTCCTGGGGAAATGTCCCAAAAGAACTGGCAATGCCTTCCAATAACTGAGGAATTAACCAAGGTAATGGTAATAAGGCATAAGTGTTGCCTGCACCGTCACCTATAGGGAAAGGATGCCCTAGATTTGGTCACTAAGTACCTTCATCCCACGTGAGCATTTGAGTCTTTAGCTTTTTGGTAGTCAATTACCAGTATCAAGCACTAGATGGGTCAGGTAGCCCCAAAGAGTACTGCACGCTCTGGACTTAAGCTAAACCTCCTCTGAAGCCGGTCTCTGCCATGCTCAGGTATTATTTTCCGTGGGATGATTGAAGGGTTTTAAGATCCCTAGAAAGCCAACAACTATGTTTCAATGGTGTAACATGACCATGGCAGCTTATGGGATGCCTACCCTCAATGGTCCTAACCTAAACTATAATTTTTTTTCGTGGCCCCTTTGGGGAAATTTAATTGGTTCAAGTTATGGTTGTTTTTAAGGAGTTTTACTTCACTTATGGAGTGATTTTGTAAGCCAAAATATACTAAGCACCCAAAGCTTCACAAAACTGGAGGCTTTCTTGAGTACGAAGCGTATGAAGGCTTAGTGGGTGATGCAAATGAACATACAAAGTGTAATAAGATGTGGATATGCTATGATCCTTTTCAATATCCTTCTAATTATGTAAAGTGTTGATTGTTCCTTGCATGGAAAAAAGAAATTTGTTTGTGTATTATGGGCCACTTAACTTTTTCCTATTAAACTATGTGGAGTTTAATGAAGGAGATGGAAATTCAGACTTTTTCGAGAAGGTTTTCATATGCAATCCCATGTTCGTCTAAGAGACGCAAGGGAAGCAAATAATATTTACTTTCTCTAGTAACATTTGCTCCTAGTCCCAAAAAATGCTTTGGTTAGTAGAAAGATCCGTGGATAATGAGCCACTTACTTTTCTCCCTAATTAGGCTATGCGGGTATTTTGCAAATATATATAT
>APFE031482416.1:141053-166158 GCA_000404065.3 Pinus taeda
TATATATATATAAAATTGTTTGATGAATTATGGTTCATCAAGCAAGCAAGAGTACTAAAACAGAAACTATTGAACGCAGAGGTGAAGGAAATTCACTAAAGGCTGCCAATCACTTGAGAAAACTGAACAATACAAAGTTTTTCTTGCTCTCTGTGAACCGCGCGGTTTTTTCAGACACAAGCGAGCACTCACAGTTTTTTCAGAAACAGACACGCGCTCACATCTGTCAGATGAAAATGCACGTGAACAAGAAAGGTCAGAATTTTTTTTACTTCCATGGGGTCAGAACAAATCCTGGGGGTCTATAAAAAATCCAGGGAGGTGAAAAACGCCTTGTAGGATGGTTGTGCAGAGAGGAGGTCCTACAAAAACAATCTCTATATTAATGAAAAGAGATCAATATGGTCGTCATTCTTTTTGTAGTATTTTTTGGAGCACAAGTGCACCAAAAGGCACCCCCTTAGTAGTAGATTGTTCCTTGCAAAGGATCACAGTGAAAATTGGTGCTGTTAGTGGACAAACTTAAATAAACAAAACATTGTAAGTAGTGGAAACATACATGAACATGAACTAAACAAAGAGGTACATAAACAAAACAATGCTCAAAGGGAGCAAACACATCATTAATATATGGAAAAATATCCCTTTATTGATTGTTGGTGGTAGAGGTTGAATACATTTATAATCTTAGACACTTGAAGATAATTATTTGAGCTATGGAGCTCAAAAATCCTCATCAAGGGGGATTATTTCCTCAATCTCTTTGCAATTTTCTTCTCTCTCTCAAAGAAGTGTGAAGACTCTCCAAAGCTGGATTCCTCTTCTCTTAGTAAGATGTTAGGTTGCTTAGAAGCAATATGGCCAACATGCTAGTGCTCTTCACTTCCTTGGCTTCAACAATGCAATGGTGGTTTTCTCAAACAACAATTTGGCCAACATTATAATGTCTTATGCTTTGGTTCTCCCATGACCTGTTTATATAGAGTTTTTTGAATCCTTCTTCCCTCTCTTGGTACATGTATGATAAAGACACATGAGTAGGACAAGAGGATTCCATTTAGGGCTGCATATCTCCAAGGTAACTCGAATTCCGTTGTATTCGACTGATTTCATGTTAGAGAGTCGGCCCCAAGTGTACAACGTGGTCCTGGATCGCTGAGTCATCCTTTTTTGCTACTGTGCGACTTTTGGAGGTTATGCCGCATGCACGTTTATCGAAGAAATATACGTGCAACCTTAATTGCTTTTCCTTTATAAACTTTGGACCTTAAGAGAACTTTGATTTTTTAAACTTCATAATATATTCAGCTGGAAAAATGTCCACCTGTGCATTTTGCTGGACACTTTTAATGTCTTCTGGATTGTATTAGTAGGTGTACAATTTTTCGATGTTAAGAATAGGCATGGCTCTGAGGCAACTTTGGCAAAATTAGTAGTTAAAGTGCTTTCACGGGTGGTTAACACTTCTTCAGCAAAGAGGTGTTGGAGCACCTATAACTTCATCGACAATCTCAAAAGAAACTGCCTCAATGAAAACTGGGTAGAAAGCTTGGTTTATCTACACTACAACTTGACGTTGTTGACACATTATTGTGAGTGGGCTTAATTTGATAGAGCATATATCATTTGGGATAAGAAACTCAAGGAGGATAATTTGGAGGATGGAGCCTTACATTTAGAATAATTGGAAGCAAACATTTTCAATGATGAGGATGCCAATCATCAAGCAACAACAACCACATCAACAACAGTGCCCACCCCCATGCACTAGCAGGGCTCAAGTTGCACCAGCGTTGCTGCCAACTCCATCTGCAACATTGCGTGGAGGTCATATGCCTTCTAGTTCTGGATGTGGTTCACAACCATTACAAAGTTAGACTATGCAGGAGGAGACTCCCATTTTTCACAGATCACAAGAAAAGAAATTAGAAGTTTCTCATGGCAAGAAGAAATTTTAGTAGATAGCAGATTTACTTGTCTTTTCTAGTTTCTAGTACTTTTTATAACCGTTGACTCTTTTATATTTATTAGGGTATTTTTTGTAAACAATATATGACAAAATAAGTTTGAAGTTTGAAGTTAGAATTATAACTCATTGATAAATAATACAATGCTTCGTGAAATGTTTCATTTTATGTTTGATATTCTTTGTTATAGTTTGATAATGGTTACATGTGTAATTTTAGTTATGAAAAATGTTATATATTGAATTTCAAAACTCTAAAATTTTAAGGTTGATGAGAATCGAGATGTTGTGGATCTATGGTTGATGAATATTATAACTACTAGATTATTGATGTTATATGGTTTACTCCATGCTTTTAGGCTTTTTAATACTAATTCATCATTCTACATGTTTTTGTTGACATATATGCCTCAAAATATAAAAATATATATTATATAAAAAACTCTTGACTCGGAAGCTTCTGAAAGTTGTTGCTCATGCTCCCGCTCCCCCTTCTAAGTAGCCTTGAGCTAAAGATAGTTATGACAATTGGGTAGATAAGAATGTACATGAGCTTACAACTCACAACAATTGGTACATCGGGGAAATGAGCATTTGGAAATACCAATGCTAACACTCTCCTTTAAGTGAAATGTAAGGAGTAAAGTTTAAACATAAATAAAAATTGGGTTCCAACAACAAGGCCTGATAAGGTGCCTAGGTACAAATTCACATATGAGGAGAAAAGGAGAAAAATCTATAGTAAAAAAAAATCTCCCCAAAAACACAGAAAGATAGTAACTTGCTTAGATACACAGGGAAGTTGGAAATGTAGATCCCACAATGATCCATTGAATGACAAGAACATAAGGTCGCTCTAATTAGGAAATACCAAAACTATGAAGATGAGAGCAAAGAAACCTCAATGAACTTGGTTGAACTTTCAAATAGAGGATGTTGCAGAGGCAGAAGAAAGACAAACATTGACAACTACTTCATAAATGCTTCAGATAGGCACTCGTAAAGAACCAAAACAAAGGTTTCGAACAAAAACAACCACCATCAACCAACAAACAACCATTGAGGCTTGTAGACATCGAAAGGTCCAAGCAAGAAGTATGGTAAACTCATAAACTCAGCTTGAAGAAAGCAAATTACTTAGCATAGCTTCCCCCCTCAATTTGTTCTAACTACAAAAGCTAATCAAAACATGGTACAACAATACTCTTGAAGATGTCTAAATATTGTCATTATCATCATTGATCAAGCACAAATAAAGAAAGGCTATCAATGTAGTCAACAACTGGATGACAATACAACAAATTCCAGTTCATCAATTAACTAGATAAGAAAGCAACAACAACAAACTCAATCATCATCAAACTTCTTGCCCTTAAACACAATTGAGGGAGCAACAACAATCAACAACAAAAAAGAGGAACGTTTTATGATTGCACAACCCATGATACACAACAATATGAAGTTTGCTAATGCCTATTCAAATGATGCCCCGGGCATTCATCAATCCATCAACAATCGATGTTGATAGTTGGTACTAGTCCACGACTCATCCTTACATGTTTTTGCAACAATATGAATGCATAGTTACTAGGTTTCTGATTCATGAGTGAATTCCTCTTATTTATATGAGGCTATTGATAAGGCTCAAATTTATATTTTGTAGGCTCTATCCTAGGTGTACTAATAGGAGTACAACCATGTACATCAACAAAACTATCATTGGCAATGAAAAGATCCACCATTTCACCAATTTGTGCAACATTATTAGTAGGGAGCTACTCTTATATCAACTTAGTTTCAACTCCACCTACAACAAATGATACCTTCCTAGGTTCAACAAGATCAATGTAAGCAGCAAGGCAACATCAATGACACATCCAAGACCCTGCTCTAAATGTTTGTGCTTAGGTACAATAAGAATAGAAATGCCTTGTCCATTTTTCCCAAGTCTTCCTCTAGGAATCCCATTTTGGTTCGATACCATGTAATAATATAAAAAATTACTCATATTTTGTAAAATATACAAAGAAGTCCTCCATATATAGCAATGGAAGAGGCCCAAAGTTACCTAAAAATAACTATGATAATTGTGCAGATAAGAACTTACTTGAACTTACAACTCACAACAATTGACACATCAGGAAAATACCAATGTGAACACATTAAATGTAATATTCCTTTCTTTGGATATGGTCAAAATGGATGAAACTTGCGCATGGTATTTACTGTGGTATTTTCCCATGGTAATTGCCCCTAGTATTTTCCTTATTTTTCGAGGGAAATAATAAAATAAGGCTTCTAGAGAATCCATCAAACCTATAAAAGGGGATAGGAGCTAGCATTGGATCATTCCGGTTTTATCTATCTTGATGTGTTCTTCTTGAGAACTTGACGTGGCCACTTGAGTTTGATCCCAGGGAGGAAAACCTGTGGGTGTTATTTTGTCTTATGGATTCATCCATGGTCCACAATCGTGCTTCAGTTCAGTTTGATCTGAGGGACGAAACCCCATGGGTGTTATTTTGTCTGGTGGATTCATCGAGAGTCCACAATTGTGGTTTAGTACATTTGTCTTCTCTTTTTGGGTGTTATTTTGTCTGGTGGATTCATCCAGTGGATTCATCCAGGCTCCACAATTGTGCTTTGGTACATTTGTCTTCTCTTTTTGATAAGCAAGCTCTGCATGCCATTGTAGGGGCTTGAGATTTATTGTATGAGCATGTACCATTTACAGTTATTAATATAAACAAAAACTGCATTTTTAGATCCAGTTGTCTTCAGTGTTTTGATTGCAATTATTTTTAATTAAAAATACCTAAATGCACCAAATTAGTTAATTATTTCGTTCTTCAAAATACTACATTGCTATCAGAGATGTGAATCCTAGTTATCAGAGATGTGGATCCTGTGCATCCTGCCCGCCTGACGGTTATAGTTGATAAATCAGATTTTTCATGTTTTTCATGCGGTAACTTCGGTGAGATTTCTGTGCACCCTAACCGACATTTACCCAACTTCGGTGGTACCAAATACCACCATAGATTACCTTATTTGGTTCGTGGAACTGATTCTGTATTAGTTATAAGAATATGGTACAAGATCTAATCATCCAAGGCCATCGAACCCTTATCAGATCTGAGTTCTATTTGGGCATTTCAGGATCATACGATTGATCGGAGCAGGATCAAGTTCGTATACAGCATTTTTCCATTGTTGAAGATCTGCAAACCTGCATCGCCGAGATTTGTTGGTGGGGCAAACTACCATACCGCAGTAGTTACCAGTCGTTGGGCAACACGAGGACCGTGTAGGGTTCACCAGGGCCGAATAGTCTCACGATCGACGTGGGCAATGTTTTCGGAGGCAGTAAAGGGTGATGACCACGCATAAGCTTTTATAGGAAGAGCAGCATATATATAGTCAACCGAGGAGCATAAGTCTGGAAGGTTCCTTTAGGTACCCAGCGCTTGAAGGGAGACATGCGATCTATCTGAAAGCGCCCTCAGGGACGTTACTAGAATCGCTAAGTCCCAGAATCAGCGTTCCCTCAAGTAGACGGAATAACGGGGTTCTCTATAATTTATGGGAGCACACCAGCAGAAAGGATAGATCCAGTTTGCGAAAGGGCCGTAGACTGCCAATTAAAGACGCCAAAAGGGGAAACAACCACATCCATAACAGCGTTCTGGTCATTTAAGGAAAACCAAGCATCTGCTGGTTGGTTAATCAGCCCCCCTCCCTTCACCAGCATTCACGGTCAGCGAGGATTGAACACGGTTTCTGCAGTTCTTGTGGCACGGACGAGGACCGAACATTGTTCGAGGGCCACAGAGTCGGCTACCTGCATCATCGGCGGAGTCATCTCACTCTAACGTGAGCTGGAGGATGTGGGGTAAGTGAGGAAGACGAAATCCCTGGCGAGGTTGGGCTTAGAAATCGTCAACCTCCCCAGGTCTGCCACACAGTTTCCCCCACCGAGCAGCTAAGGGTGTCATTTGCGGTCATATCATCACAATACACGCTGCCATGGAATAGTTCAAACGCCCGTTTGTTGAAACCGCTTGAGATTGAGTTTGTTTATCCTCAGAGAACGAGTTCTTACAGAAATCGAGTTATATCTCAGTGCAAATATGGGCGTGTTATCAGGCTGAGAAGGAGCGCATTTTCCTTGAAGTCGAGATCTCCATTTTTCAAAAAAAAAAAAAAATACTGGATAGAAGCATAAGCGCAGAACGCTCACTGTGAAGACGTTGTTAGGAGCCTGTGAAGTTAGAAACACCGCCTCATATGATATTCCAGCCAAAAATTTGGAATCCGAAAGCGCCATTGGCACGTTTATGAGACCTTGTGGTATTATTTGCCCATTAGTTGGATTGGTGTTTGACTTTCCATTTGTGTTTGTGGAAAGAATGGAGGAGTGAATGACCATTAGACAGAGTAGCTACGAAGGGAACTACATGGAATTGCAGCGCGAAAGACTTGGAAATTTGGAAGTCAAGGCGCCAATTTAGATTTTCCCTGACTTATGATGCCGCAAGTCAGTGAAATTTAGAGTTAAAGAATCTATGACAAGAGTCGAGGGAACACACTATATCCTCATGATTTGAATTTCGAAAAAGAAAAGTTTTGATCTGGTGTTAACATCCATTCTTGGTTTACTGGCATAAATTCATCTCAGGTATTAAATTGCAAGACGAAGGAGATGGAATTGGAAGAGTCTATAGCTGGCGCAATTATTTTTCTGATTTCCCACTTACAAGTTTGACGGAGCTTTTTGCTTGGTTATTGATTATGGTAAAATTACATGCTTAAGCTACTCACATTATTTAATAGGCGCTTGGGCGAAGATTGCATTCCTTCTGGAGCCGCGCAGATCACGGCTGTCACTTTTGCCCTGGGAAGATGAAGGCCAATTACACAGTGGTCTTGGACTAGACCAGCCAGTGTTTAAGGAGGAGAATAGTATGAAGGAAACACTTTGGCGACATTGGGAGCTATAAGCGAAGAGAAGAAGAGGAGGAGGAGGAGTGAAGAAAGTTGAGGAGAAAGAAGGTAGGCTAAGTATGAGATCCAAGCTATAATGTTATCATTTTAATTTTGGAAACACTTCAGGAATCAACCTAGTAATTTTTTGGGTTGCAATATTTTGGTGGATCAAAAATGGCAATAATTTCAAAATCAAAAGCAAGAGCAGAATAACAAGTTTTTCTCTCGGAAGATCCATGCTATCCAGAAGGAAGATGTAAGAAGCAATTGTCTCTTTGAACTTGGATCCAAATTGCAGAGAACAAAGTCAAAGATAGATCTTCATAAATTGGAGGAATTAGACACATGTTTGTCTAAGGTGGGGAAGTCAGAATGGAAGAAACTCGTTGGGCTCTCAAGCCATCCATGTTTGTATTGATACAACCCGAACTTTGGGAACATCCTTATGAAGAGGTCATGCTCACAATTTCTTCTTGTCTCAGCGAAGGCATAGCTCTAACATCACCACTACTGCCCTACAACAATGATCTCATGAGAGATATACTGCAGCTGATAATAGAAGCCCTTCAGGGATTGAATAACATCATGCTTCCTACCTTTCAAAAGTAGTGCAGAATTTTAAAACTCATGGCAGAATTCAGCTTTGGCACATTCATGCTAAATTTGGAATGTGATGAGTTGATCTTTCAATTGCTCCAAATCTTTTAGACCAGTGTTACATCAGCGCATTTAGACCATGTCAAAACAAGCATGCGAAAGATTGTGTCTCTATTCTTACAAGGCAACGCTGACATTTGCAAGATACTAAGATCCAAATTGTTGACCATTTGGAGGAAGGAACCACAGGAATCACCACTTGTCTATGATCTAGTCAAGAAGTTGGTCAGACAAAACATAAAATTGCTCATAGGAGTGCTGACAAGAAAGGAGCTGAGAAGGATTGATGGAGGAAGCAAGAACAAAATCTGTAGCAAGTATGAACTAAGGAGAGAACTATGCTTTATTTGCAAGGGACCTTGGGCCCTTAACCATTCATGTCTAGGTGATAAGAAGACAACAAGGGCAGATCATAAGGATTCATCCATAGTTGGAATCACTGGTTTTCAAAAGCGAACCTATGAAGGATCCAAACAGTCAAGTATAGATGGTGAACAACAACACCATGTTTTTCAAAGAAACTTGTAGGACAAGCCAATGATAATCAATCAATTTGACAAAGTACATGAGGAAAGGAAGGAGGGAATTCCTCTTGATGATGAGGTAGTTGAGTCTATAGATATCCAGAAGAACATCCATAAGGAGTATGGGCAATCAGTTATAGATAATAGTCTACCAATATATCCATGTTTGGCAATCAGTGAGGGTGGACAACGTATCCTCACATGTGGAGAAGACCAGGAAGAAGACATTCTAGGAAAATCAAATGAGTAGCCAGTAATAATAAACCAACATGATGAGCATGATCACGTGGGGCAACATGACAAATATAGTATGCAGGATGAGCCATTTCTGGAGGGTCAATGAAAGGTTCAAGTTGAAGTTGTGGTCATGGGGCATCCGGTGCAGGCATATGCAGAGACATTCAGCAGGGCAAGGGAATTGTAAGTAGAGGACTTTCGGGAAAAGATCATGCATTTCAAGACAAACCTTATGATGTTGAAGCAGAGAGTCTAAACAGTCCGAGACACAATCTTACAGGAGAATGGAAAAATTGAGGAACTCATAGGGGTATGTGCCGAATCAATGACTTAGCTATCTAGTGTTGAGGAACAATTCAAGTCCCTCACAAGGCAGCGAGACGAGTACAGTTGGGAGTTCCAGAGTAGCCCTCTACAAGAGTACATAGATAAGGCTTGCAACACTACAAAGCCCCCCTTATACATTGGGAAGAGCAGGGTAGTGTTCTCCAAATGCATCATGTTGGGTAATCGAGTGGAGCAACATCAACATACTAGATTTGCAAGTATTCAACCTTCTCAAGGCATGGATTGGCGAGGAATTATGAGTTGGTACTCTATTGATGGGTTGATTTCTAGGAGGACACTCATAGCCAAGGGCATATTGCAGCTTGGGCCCTTTGGCATGGGTAGTGATGGAGGGTTGAGATGGTATCATAACCCACAGGTCCCAGGAGTTAGGTGGCATTGAGATCCAAGAGAATCCATTGGGGCTAGGATTGGCCAGAGGATTGTTCAGGATCCAGATGCATCTATCGAGGGAAGGATTGGTCGGAGGATCATTTGGGACCCAAGTATCAAAGGATCCATTCAAGATCATGTAGCATGGAGGTATGGAATAACACACTGAGTTGTATGGGATCCTGGTATCAATGTTTTTGTTGTGGATAACAATGAATTGCTTGAGGGCAAGCAATCTTTAGGCGGGAGGATTTGTAATATTCCCTTTTTGGATATGATCAAAATGGATGAAACCTACCCATGATATTTACTGTGGTATTTTCCCATGGTAACTGCCACTAGTATTTTCGTTCGTTTTTGGAGGGAAATAATAAAATAAAGCTTCTAGAGAATCCATCAAGCCTATAAAAGGGGATAGGAGCTAAGCATTGGATCATTCCAGTTTTATCTATCTTGTTGTGTTCTTCTTGAGAACTTGGCGTGGCCAGTTCATTTTGATCCCATGGACGAAAACCTCGTGGGTGTTATTTTCCCTGGTGGATTCATCCAGGGTCCACGATTATGCTTTAGTTCAGTTTGATCCCAGGGACAAAAACCCCGTGGGTGTTATTTTGTCTAGTGGATTCATCCAGGGTCCATGATTGTGCTTCAGTGCATTTGTCTTCTCTTTTTGATAAGCAGTTGTGCATGCCATTGCAAGAGCTTGAGATTTATTGTATAGACATATACCATTTACAATTGTATTCAATATTTTGATTGCAATTATTTTTCACTACAACACCTAGATGTGCCAAATTAATTGATTATTTCATTGTTCACGATATTACATTAAAATACCCTTTTCCTCTTACATATATGTTTCCCCGTGAGAATTTGGCGTGTTACTTCCTTATTAAGTCATTTGTTGGAGATATAACAACGCTATGCGGAGTAACTTAAGAGGCTGAGAGCATGTATAGTTTGCATTAGTTAATTTAATGAATGGCTTATGTTTTTACTGTGATATCTTTGCTCGAGCGGGCTGGTTGTTTTAATGAAGGGTCCTACAGGGTCGTAAGACTCTCCCAAGTTTTAACAAAATTTCAAGTTAGCAAGTTATTCAGGTCCAACTTTATGCTTGCCGAGTTTTTGCAGATTTCTCTTATGGATGATTTCTGCTGAATTTTTGCGGTAGCTATGCCTTTCAACATTAACATTGGAAGTATTGTGAAAGCAGAAATATTAATAATTAATAATTACTAGCACAATCATATTTACCAATGTGATTGATAAACGCGGACAAAACTATATGTACAATCACATTTTCCAATGTGATTAATATACACAGATAGACTTATATCAATCACATTAATAATTATTATAGATATTTTTTAAAAGACCAACTTTATCTTTATTAATAACATATAAATATTAACAACTAGATTATTATATATATTATATATTAATATTATAATAAAAATAACTCATAATTATATTAGTAATATTAATTAATTTGATTATTCATAATTATTAAATAAATAAAATAATATAGTTATTATTATATTACTATAATATTAATATCATTTAGAATAATATAATAATAGTATTTTATTATTATTATATAATATATTTATTAATTGATTATGTAATTATAATTATATTATATTTATTATTTATATAATATTAATTATAGGCGTAGTCTAACAAGGTAGAGGAATTGCTCGAAAAGTTATGGAAATTCTGGTTATATTTAGAGAAAAGCCAACAAGGATTTTTGTAAATCCAAGTTATAGTTGTTAAACTTTAAAATTTTAGGTGTCCTAGATGTTTTTGATGGTGCTGAATCCATTTCCACCATTAAAAACATGATTCAAACACTGCTTATACAAGATTTTTTGAAATTTTTTTGTCCGGATTCTGGCCACTTTTGACCATCCGGGCAATTCCTCCGCCTTGTTAGACGACTCCTTATTATATTACTTTTATTATTATTATAATATATTATGCTTTTATTATATTTTATACAATATTTAAAATAATATAATAATATCATTATATATTGAATTATTATTTATAATAATAATATAGCTCATAATAATAATCATGATCCAATAATCATTAGGATGTGATAAGTGAATTATTAGTGTAATTTTTTAAGACCAACTGTTTTAATCGTATATAATAACATAAATTACAACAATATTCTTATATCTTTATTATTTAAAATATTATATATATAACTCTAATTAATATTAGTAATATTAATTATTAATAATTCATTATAGTAATTTTAATTATTGTTAATAATAATAATACTACTTAATATTATTATTATTATTATTAATATTATTCTCAGGGTTTATTAATTCAACCATGTGTTTATTATTTTTAATATTTATCTTAGGGTTTGTATACATTGGGTTTATAATATTAGTTCCTTTTGTTTATTATTACCCAAGGGATAAATACTAAAAACCCAAGGGATTTATGAACCAAAGAGAATAATATTAAACATAAAGGACTAATATTATAAACCCAAGGAACTAACATTAGATAACCATGGTCAACCATGGTTGAATGTCACATTGTAACAAGGATTGTCTCACCATGAAAATACACCATGTTTATTTTAGTCTTCATAATATTTATATTAGGGTTTACTAATGTTGGGTTTATAATAGTAGTCCCTTGAGTTTGATATTAAACCCTAAGATTAATATTATAAGACCTAGTATCACAAATTATAAAGCCAATATTAAAATTTAGTATTATAAATTAAATATTAGAAAGTCCTAATGTTATAAACCTTATATTAAACCCAAGTTTTGTAATACAATGCAAATATTAAACCCTAGGACGAATATTAAACTCCATGATTAACAAACCCAAGAGATAAATATTGTAAACACAAGGATTAATATCAAACCCTACGAGTATACCTATGATTAATACTATAAACCCGAGGAGTTTAATCATAAACCTAATGGATTATAAACCCAAAGAATCTATATTAAACACTTGTTAATATTATAAACCCTATCAATAATATTATATGCTAGGAATATGAACCCTTAGATTCATAAACCCAAGGGATTAATAATATAAACCTAAGGAACTAATAACAACAAGGGATTAATACTAAAAATCTAAAAAACCAAAAGGATTAATAGTATAACCTAAGGTATATAAAACCTAAGATAAACAAAAGGGACTAATATTATAAACCCAATGAGCTAATAAACCCAATGGTTTAATATTATAAACCCAAGGAATTAGTGAACCCAACGGATAAATATTAAAAACCTAAGGGACCAAGAAGCGCAAGGGATTGATATTACAAATACAAGAGATTAATAAAGATGACCATGATTGATATTATAAACCCAAGTTAATAATAAACCCAAATGATTAATACTAAAACCTCAAGGGATTATGAACCCAAGGAAATAATATTAAACCCAAGGGACTAATATTATAAACCCAACATTGGTAAACCCTAATATAATATTAGAAAGACTAAAATAAACATGGTTTATTTTTATGATGAGACAAGTCTTGTCACAATGTGACATTCAACCATGGTTGTCTATGATTGACAATGGTTGACCATGATTGATATTATAAACCTAAGGGAATAAGAAACCCAAGGGATTGATATTATAAACCTAAAGGAATAATAAAATTAAAGGATTAATACTAAAACCCCAAGGGATTATGAACCCAATAGAATAATATTAAACCCGTGGGACTAATATTATAAACCCAACATTGTTAAACCCAAATATAAACACTACAAACACTAAAATAAACATGGTTTATTTTGATGGTGAGACAATCGTTGTCACAATGCGACATTCAAACATGGTTGACCATGCTTTGCTATGATTGACAATGGTTGACCATGATTGATATTAAACCCATGGGACTAATATTATAAATCCAACGTTGGTAAACCCAAATATAAATACTACAAACACTAAAATAAACATAGTTTATTTTGATGGTGAGACAATCCTTGTTACAATGCGACATTCAAAAATGGTTGACCATGTTTGGCTATGATTTATATTATAAACCTAAGGCAATAAAAAATCCAAATGATTGATATAATAAACCCAATGGATTAATACTAAACCCCAAGGGTTATGAACCCAAGGGAATAATATTAAGCCCAATTAACCCAAGAGAATAATATAAACCCAACATGCGTAAACCCAAATATAAATATAACAAACACTAAAATAAACATGGTTTATTTTCATGGTGGGACAATCTTTGTCAAAATGTAACATTCAACCATGGGAATAATATTATAAACCCAACATTGGTAAACCCAAATATAAATACTACAAACACTAAAATAAACATGGTTTATTTTGATGGTGAGACAATTCTTGTGACAATGCGACATTCAACCATGGTTGACCATGTTTGGCTATGATTGACAATGATTTACCATGATTGATATTATAAACCTAAAGGAATAATAAACACAAGGGATTGATGTTATAAACCCAAATAAATAATAAATCCAAGGGATTATGGACCCAAGGGAATAATATTAAACCCAAGGGACTAATATTATAAACCCAACATTCGTAAACCCAAATAAATATTACAAAGACTAAAAAAAACATGATTTATTGTCATGGTGAGAAAATCCTTATCACAATGTGACATTCAACCAAGGTTGACCATGATTGATATTATAAACCTAAGGGAATAATAAACCCAAAGGATTGATATTAAAACTCAAATGAATAATAAACCCAATGGATTAGTACTAAAACCCCAAGGGAATAATATTAGACCCAAGGGAATAATATTAAACCCAAGGGACTAATATTATAAACCCAACATTCGTAAACCCAAATATAAATATTACAAAGACTAAAATAAACATGGTTTATTTTCATGGTGAGACAATCCTTGTCACAATGTCACATTCAGCCATGGTTGAGCATGGTTGGATATGATTGAGGGATTAATATTGAACGCTAAGATTAATATTATAAACCATGTGCTTAATATTAAACCCTAGGAATATAAACCCTATGAATAATATTAGAAACCTTAGGAACAATATTATAAACCCAATGGATTACTAAGCCCATTGGATTAATATTAAAAACCCAAGGGATTAAAAACCAAATGGAATAACATTAGACCGTGCGATTAATATTAAACCCTAAGAATATAAACCCTAATTTAATATTATGAACCTTAGGATTAATGGTTGACCATGTTTGGCTACGATTTATATTATAAACCTAAGGGAATAAAAAATCCAACGTATTGATATAATAAACCCAAATGAATAATAAACCCAAGGGATTAATACTAAAACCCCAAGGGATTATAAACCCAAGGGAATAATATTAAGCCCAATAAACCCAAGGGAATAATATAAACCCAACATTTGTAAACCCAAATATAAATATTACAAACACTAAAATAAACATGGTTTATTTTCATGGTGGGACAATCTCGATGGTGAGAAAATCCTTGTTACAATGCAACATTCAAACATGGTTGACCATGTTTGGCTATGATCTATATTATAAACCTAAGGGAATAAAAAACCCAAAGGATTGATATAATAAACCCAAGGGATTAATACTAAAACCCCAAGGGATTATGAACCCAAGGGAATAATATTAAGCCCAATAAACCCAAGGGAATACTATAAACCCAACATTCGTAAACCCAAATATAAATATTACAAACACTAAAATAAACATAGTTTATTTTCATGGTGGGACAATCTTTGTCAAAATGCGACATTCAACGATAGGAATAATATTATAAACCCAAAATTGGTAAACCCAAATATAAATACTACAGACACTAAAATAAACATGGTTTATTTTGATGGTGAGACAATTCTTGTCACAATGTGACATTCAACCATGATTGACCATGTTTGGCTATGATTGGCAATGGTTTTACCATGATTTTTTTTGGTAGGTAAGCACTCACGAGGGATTTGAACCAGTGACCTATCATAAGGAGTGCCTTAACAATGCACCCATTCATCGTCAATCCAAAGCCTCATGGGTTCAAAGGTGAGCAGACTTGGCCCAGGCAAGTCACTCCTCACAACTAGACAATGCCCTCGTTCAGGTTTGAGCACAAGACCTCACCGTCTTTACGAGTCCGAATTTACCAACCAGCCACCTCCACTGACCTTAAAAGGTGAGTGGGCTTGGCCTAGGCAAGTCACTCCTCACGACTAGTCAACGCCCTCACTCAGGTTTGAGCAAAAGACCTTACCGTCTTTACGAGTCCAACTTTACCAACCAGCCGCCTCTGGACCTTAAAAGGTGAGCGGGATTGGCCCAGGCAAGTCACTCCTCGCGACTAGTCAATGCCCTCACCGAGGTTTGAGCACAAGACCTCATCGTCTTTACGAGTCCGACTTTACCAACCCGCTGCCTCCGCCGACCTTGACAATGGTTTACCATGATTGATATTATAAACCTAAGGGAATAATAAACCCAAGGGATTGATATTATAAGTCCAAATGAATAATAAACCCAAGGGATTATGGACCCAATGGAATAATATTAAACTCAAGGGACTAATATTAAAAACCCAACATTCCTAAACCCAAATATAAATATTACAAAAACTAAAACAAACATGATTTATTTCATGGTGAGAAAATCCTTGTCACAATGTGACATTCAACCACGGTTGACCATGATTGATATTATAAACCTAAGGGAATAATAAACCCAAGGGATTGATATTAAGACCCAAATGAATAATAAACCCAAGGGATTAATACTAAAACCCCAAGGGACTATGAACCCAAGGGAATAATATTAAACCCAAGGGACTAATATTATAGATCCAACATTCGTAAACCCAAATGTAAATATTACAAAGACCAAAATAAACATGATTTATTTTCATGGTGAGACAATATTTTTCAAAATGAGACATTCAACCATTGGACTAATATGGTAAACCCAAATATAAATATTACAAACACTAAAATAAACATGGTTTATTTTCATGGTGAGATAATCTTTGTAAAAATGCAACATTCAACCATGGGACTAATATTACAAACCCAACATTGGTAAACCCAAATATAAATACTAAAAACACTAAAATAAAAATGGTTTATTTTGATGGTGAGACAATTCTTGTCACAATACATTCAACCATGGTTGACCATGATTGATAATATAAACCTAAGGGAATAATAAACCCAAGGGATTGATATTATAAACCCAAATGAATAATAAACCCAAGGGATTAATACAAAAACCCCAAGGGATTGTGAACCCAAGGGAATAATATTAAACCAAAGGGACTAATATTATAAACCCAACATTCTTAAACCCAAATATAAATATTACAAAGACTAAAATAAACATGGTTTATTTTCATGGTGAGAAAATCCTTGTCATAATGTGATATTTAGCCATGGTTGGCTATGATTGAGGGATTAATATTGAACCCTAAGATTAATATTATAAACAATATGCTTAATATTAAACCGTAGGAATATAAACCCTATGAATAATATTAGAAACCCTAAGAACAATATTATAAATCGAATGGATTACTAAGCCGATTGGATTAATATTAAAAACCAAAGGGAATAAAAACCGAATGGAATAACATTACACCATGGGATTAATATTAAACCCTAAGAACATATACCCTAATTTAATGTTATGAACCTTAGGATTACTATTATAAACTAAATGGATTATAAAGTGAGGGGAATAATTTTAAATCGAAGGGAATGATATTATAAATGTAAGAGATTAATAAACTCAAAATATTAATATTAAAAATTCAAGTGATCGATAAACCCAAGGGATTGATATTAAACCCTATGATTAATATTATAAGCCCTAGTATCACAAATTATAAAGCCAATATTAAAATTTAGTATTATAAACTAAATATTAAAAAGTCCTAATATTATAAACCTTGTATTAAACCCAAGTTTTGTAATGGTTGATAATGGTTGTCGATGGTTGACGATGGTTGCTTTTGATATTGAGACAATTTTTGTCACCTTAAAACAAACATGGTTGACTGTGGTTTATCATGGTTGACCATGATTTATCCTAGTTGAGTGTGGTTTAATATTAAAAACCCAAGGGATTAAAAACCAAGGGGAATAACATTAAATCCTAGAATGAATATTAAATCATAGGAATATAAACCCTAAAATTAATAAACCCAAGGGATTAATATTGTAAACACTCGGCTTAAAATTAAACCTAGGAACGTAAACCCTATGATTAATATCATAAACCCTATGGTTGACCATGGTTGATTTTCATATTGAGACAATATTTTTCACAATTGACATTGGACCATGGTTGACCATGGATGGCCATTGTTGTTGGACCAAGAGACAATCTTTGTTACATCGTGATCATGATTATTGACCATGGTTGACCATAGTCGACGATATTCTTATATATTGACCATGGTCGACGATATTCTTATATATTCATATTGACACAATCTTTGTCATAAAGTGACGTTTGACCATGATTTGTTTTCATATTGAGACAATATTTGTCATAATGCAACATGGTTTAATTTTCATATTAAGACAATCTTTGTCACGATGCGACGTTACACCATGATTAACAATAATAATATTATTTAATAAAATATTTAATATGAAAATTAATATTTATAAATATTAATAATTACTACAAATAATATTATATTCACATTCATATTAATTAATATTATTATTAAAATTAAAAATTAAAATTAATATTAAACTTTTATATTAAAATTTATAAGTATTTAATGTTATTAATGTTAATTATATTCCTAATAACAATATTAATTAGTTATTAATATTAATATTATTAATAAATTAAAACAACACAAAATTTAAAAATAATATTATTGATAAATTAAAACATCAAAAATTAAAATAATTTAAAATTACCACATTAAATAAATTAAAATTAAAATAACTTAAATTTATATTATATATTATAATGTATAATGAGTTTTCATATTAATATTAATATTAGCTAGAATTTTCAGCTCGAGGCGCGCGCACTGCCCCCTCTCTGACCTAGCCTGCAGCCTGCGCCTGCCTCCCTCCTGGCAGGGGTGCTGCAGCCCCGATCCCTGCCCCGCCTTGCATTGGCCTACCTCCCTTGGATTCGCTCCTGCCTTGGGTGCCTCCTTCCGCCTCCGCCTCCTCAGCGGGGTTATGGCCGTTTAATTCTTGGCTCCTCCTCCTTTCCCCCAGCGGGCCTGCAATGGCAGGCTCCGCCTCCCCGCCTCCGATCTCTGAGTCTCCCGAGGAAGTTTTTACTTCGCTCTTGTCGGATCCCTCTGAAGCCAGACCCCGTCCCGCCCTTTCGAAGTTTATTAAGAAACTGGATGAGATCCCTGAGGTTATCCTTCCTCCTTCCCTTCCGCGAAAATCGGCAATAGCATTATCTGAAAGAGGACTCGTTGGTCACTTCACAGGCCTTTGGCCTTCTCCTCGCACTGTGCAAAAATGGGTGGAGCGAAACTGGAGCCCAATGATTCAAGGAAAGATCGCCATCAGATTCTGCGGGAGAGGCTTTTTCACTTTCCTGTTCGAGACAAAAGAAGACAAGAGCCTCATCTTTCGCAACGGCCCTTACTTCATGGACACAAGAGGGCTTTATTTGAACAGATGGACCCCGAACTTCGACCCGGAAATGGACATCCCAAACGCTGTTCCCGTGTGGGTGCGCCTGCCTCATCTGCCTCTACACTGCTGGGGGGATGAATCTGTCAAAGAAATCGGCAATGCAGTCGGAAAATACATAGACAGATCAGAACCAAGGGAGAACATGCATGCATGCGCAAGGATTTGTGTGGAAGTCGACCTGGGGAAAGGATTTCCCGAAGCAATCAAGCTAAAAGTGGATCAATGGATGCACATTCAGCAGCTGGATTATGAACAACTGCCCTTTAAATGCAAGGTATGTCACGAGTACGGCCATTTCGCCAATAGATGTAGCAAACTAAAAGTAATTGATGTAGAGCATAATGAGGAAAATGCAGGGGGTTCTTGGGAGCAAGTTAAAAGGAAAAAACACAATCCGAGAACTAGTATCTCAGCTCCGCTGTCATCAAGCCTCCCTCCTCCTCCCCCCCTCCCCCCCCCCCCCCCTCTCAGCTTCCCCTCCTCCCTCAACCCACTTTGGATCCCCTATCAGCAGAAGTCCCCTCCTCTCCCCCTCAATCCCCGTCGCCCAGCCTCCCCGCGCTCTTTCCCTCCTCTCTCCCCTACCCCCACCATCGAAAGAATTCTAACCAGAAATAAGGCAAGGGAAGTGAACCAACCCTCAGACTCTCAGAGAAAAGCTGGTAGAAAATCGAACAAAGAATTGAGAGATGAAGCAGCTGCTAAGGAGATGGAAACCGGCTCTCAGCAACCCATGGACTCATTTCTAGGCAAATTAAAAGGGAATGGCGAAAAGGCCAAGGAGAAAGCAGGACTCCTCCCAACAACGGGTAAATAATGAATTTGGTCTCTTGGAATTGTAGGGGGATGGGCTCTTCCCTAAAGGTGAAAGCAATCAAGGACATACTGATTCAGGAACAGCCAGACATTCTCCTAATCCAGGAGACCAAAACCACCGAGCAGGACTTCACTTCACAAACTCAAAGATTCAAAAATTACTCAGGCACCTCAAAAGGCTCAGATGGGGCCTCAGGGGGAATAGGCACATTATGGAACAAAAACAAGTGGGAAATCAACAACTCATAGCTTTGCAACTGGTGGATCAGAACAGATTTAAGGAACAAGAGCACTCAAGAGGTCTATTTCATATATAACATATATGCACCCAATCACTACAGAGACAAAATTAGCTGCTGGAACACCTTAGAAGTAGACCTCTCCTCCATTCAGAGTAGTCTAATAATCCTTGGGGGCGACATGAATCTAATTAGGCAGGTGGAGGAAAAATTTGGAGGTAACTTCCACCCAGACTCATCAAGAGACAAGCTAGAAGTAATAATCCAGCTCTTCAACTTGATCGACACCCCTTTGTCGAATGGCAAATATACCTGGACTAACAAGAGAGCAGGCTCTCAAAATATCAAAGAAAGGTTAGATAGATTTCTCATACAAGAAGGGTTGGCCAGCAACTTCCAGGTAATTAAAAGCCACACAATTCATGGAACAACCTCAGATCATAAAGCAGTGGTCCTCTCTCTGAGTAAAGGAACAAATTTAGGCCCCCTTCCCTTTAAATACAACAAGCACTGGGATAGCCATGAAGAATTCAGCACTCTAGTGCAAAATCAGTGGGCAAAAGAAATATCAGGCTCACCTCACTACGTGTGGGAAACGAAACTAAAACAACTAAGGTCAGTCATAAAACAGTGGGCGAGAGAGTTGGCAAGATCCGAAAGAAAAAAGAGAAACGATCTGCTGTCGGAAATGGAGTGATGGCACAAGGAGAAAGAACAAACTCAGCCCACAACGGAAGAAATAGAAAAGGAAAAAAGCATGTTCATGGAGCTCTACAGGCAAAATCATGTGGAGGAAGAGGAACAACGAATGAAATCCCACTATCTATGGTTGAAAGCAGGGGATAAGAATACCTCTTTCTTCCACAACAACGTCAAGACTAGAAGAGCCAGAAATCAAATCGACAAAATAGAAGTGGAAGGGAGAGAACTGCATGAACAAGAAGAGATAAAAATGCAGCCTTCGAACACTTTCAGGCTCTCCTTACAGCAGATCCCCAACATCATGACAGCGCAGCATTCCTCAGTTTAATTGAGAGCAAAATTAAGGAGGATCATAACAGTGAGCTGGAACAAGATCCCACCGAAGAAGAAATAAGAGAAGCCACCTTCAGCATGCAACAAGACAAGGCCCCGGGGCCGGATGGCTTTTCAGTAGCATTCTACAGGCAGCATTGGGAAACCATAAGAAAGGACTTTGTGAGAATGGTGAAAAACGCATTCAGAAAGCACAAGCTGGGGGACTACACGAAATCCTCTCACATCGCTTTAATTCCCAAGGAAGCAAACCCCAAATCATTTGATAGATTCCACCCCATATCACTGTGCAATGTCTCGTACAAGATCATAACAAAAATTATCGCCAATAGGCTCAAGAACCTCCTCCCCATCATAATCTCTGAGAACCAGGGTGGCTTTGTCCCTAAGAGACAGATTACAGACAATGTTATTCTTATTCAGGAAGCCATCCACAGCAGTCTCATCAAAGGAGAACGAGGAATGATCATTAAGTTGGATATGGCTAACGCTTTTGACAGAGTGGATCACTCCTTCTTAAGAGCAGCATTGAGAAAATTCGGTTTCTCCTCCAAAGTAGTAGACATCATAAGTGGGTGTATCTCCAACCCATGGACCGCCCCGTTGATCAATGGCCGCCCAAGAAAATCCTTCAAAAGCACCAGGGGTCTTAGGCAAGGGTGCCCTCTATCCCCTTTCCTTTACATAATTATGGCGGAAACTCTAAGTGTACACCTAGAAAATCTCCGCCTCAAGGGAGAGATAATGGGGATAAGCATTGAAAGAGGAATAAAGGAGATAAACCACTCTCTTTTCGCGGACGACACCCTTCTAATTGGGGGAGCTTCCAGCTTGATGGCGAGGAGATTCAAAAGAGTCCTGAATGCTTTCCTTCAGGCTTCAGGTGGTAAATTAAACAACAGGAAATGTAAAATTTACACTTGGAACGTGCCGCACCAGATACAACAAAGTATATCCCAAATATTTGATATCCCTCTCCAAAGAAATTGGAGTTCTTTCTCCTACTTGGGCTTACCCCTGGCGAAGGATCACATCAAAGCAGAGGTATGGACAAAACACATAGAGAAGATGAGAAGCCTCCTCCAAAGTTGGGGAGTCTCCTGGCTAAACCTAGCAGGCAGAACTATCCTCATAAAGGCAGTCCTATCAGGACTGCCAATCTACCAATATGTGGTTATGATGGCCCCAGCAAGCATACACAAGCATATGGAACTCATAATGAGAAGCTTCCTCTGGCAGGGAGGAAAGCAGGACACTAAGAAGTTCAACTTAGTTAATTGGGGCCAGGTCTCCCTCCCTTATGAAAAAGGAGGCCTCTCAATAAAAATTCCAAGCATCTCTAATCAGGCTCTGGGGCTAAAATTGATTTGGAAGATCATCTCAAGCAAGGGATCTTGGTGGGTGGAGACCATAAAAAGAAAATACCTCAGCGGCCCAAATTCTAACATCCTCAACGATCCAATAATAGAGAGAACCTGCACTCCAGTATGGCGTTTAATCAAAAAAGTTCTGCCTCATTTTAGAGAGAATGTCTCCAAGCTCCCGGGCAATGGAAAGGACACCAAAATTTGGGCTGACAGGATAATGAACACCAATCCAAGGAACCTTCAACAAGAGCTCAGGCCTTTACAGGATTGGATGGAAGATAGAAGGATAAGTACATTGTACGACATCTCTTCATGGAACCACAATAGATGGAGAGATTGGAAAGAGTTGCAGTTACCCCAGGAGCTCAAAGAATTATGGCACAATCTGAAGTCCTCCCTCTCAGGAACAGCACCAGTTAACAAAGAGAAAGAAGACACATACATCTGGGATTCATGTGGAGGGTCATTCTCAGTAAGAGAGGGGTACAAATCTCTTCAGAACAGAAACCCAATTGCCAATTGGAACCTCCATACAGCCACCTGGAAGTCTGAATGCATCCCAAAAGTGAAACACTTCAACTGGACCCTTCTCAAAGGGAAACACTCCTTTCTCCTCTGCCCTTGGGCTCAGAATTGTTGGAATCATCTTGCTAGTCCCCTGGAAGCCCGAGGAAGCTACGAACAGGTGTACACCCTCCAGAAGAATTGGAAAAAAAACTATCCGCACCAA
Organism: Pinus taeda; assembly: GCA_000404065.3. Lineage (NCBI taxonomy): Eukaryota > Viridiplantae > Streptophyta > Pinopsida > Pinales > Pinaceae > Pinus > Pinus taeda. The sequence goes on from APFE031482416.1 coordinate 163,998, forward strand.
AGAACAGGCAAAAACAATTTAATCAGAGTCTGGAAGTGCATCCCCGCCACCCTCTGTTGGAATCTCTGGCTTGCCAGGAACAACTACGTATTCAACAACATTCAACCAAGAACTGGCACTATCATAGCAAAAACAATGGCCAGCATATCTGAAGCGGTCAGTGCGAATCTCATTACTACTCCAGATCAGACGAGCTGGGCTCAAGAGGAAAAGGATTGGTACAATAAGTTTAACATCTGTCACACCCAAAACCTTCCATCAAAGAGCAAAGCTCACAAGAAACAACCCTCCTGGAAGCTCAGGGGAACCAAAGAAGAAATCCTCCAATGGATTCACGCCCAAAACTGCCCCACCCTCTTCTTTGATGGAGCATCAAAGAATAATCCTGGAGCAGCAGGAGCAGGAGGCATAATAAAAGATCAAAATGGAGTTTCTATCTGTAGATATGAATGGGGTCTTGGGGAAGCTTCAAACAACGCAGCAGAAGCCTATAGTCTGCTCCTTGGTTCCATAATTCTCTCCGAAAAGGGCTTGAAGAATGCTATCATCATAGGGGACTCGGCCATTATAATATCTTCTATGAACACAGGGAAAAAATTCATTAAGGAAGGCCTCAACAATACCAGAATTAGGATAATGGACAATTTAAGAGACCTAGGAGAAACAACCTTCATGCATGTTCTCAGAGAGCACAACGTTGAGGCGGATTCCCTTGCAAATAAAGCAGTCAAACGGAAGCAAGGCCAGGTTCGTATGGATGACAGGTCATATGTCAGAGCAATCCCATAAGACCCCTCCCTGCCATCAGAACCACCAGGTCAGCTCTCGTAAAATATTACAAAAGATCTTCTGCAGTACTGATCCCTCAATCCTTGATCCCTCTCCCCTTCCCATGCTGCAGCCTCACATCATTTCCCTCGTCCTTAGCGCCATCCTTCCTCACCCTTCCTGCGAGTTTTACCCTGAACATTAAGGTATCAGTCACTTCAGTCCTCAGGGAGATCTCACCCTAAATTCGCAACTCGATCCCTCCTCGGTTTCGGATGAAAAAATCTCGCTCAGGCATTGCCTCTCCCTCCTCCTTTATATCCCCCCTCCCTCCTCAGGCGTTCTCAGCTTCGTTCTGAGTCTTCAGTTTCAGGCTAGCATTGTGGCTTTATCAGTGAGTGGCATTTATTTTATCAGGAGTGTTAGAGCGAGTAAGGCGCTCCCCCCAGGCCTCAACTCCAAGCGCAGTTTCCATCAGCCTCTCAGCTCAGTTTTCTGTGGTTCTGCCCGAGGGCGCGCCCACATCTACCTCAAGAGGGATCACTCCCTGAACTCCGCTATCAACAGCAGAGACTCAGAGCCGAGCTCCATGTTTCTGGTAACGACTTATTTCAGTTCTAAGTTCATTTTGATCACTGACTTCGTGTTTCTGGACAGCTGTAGAGGTTCGATCTCGGTCTTGTTGCTCTCCCTTCTTTGCAATCTGCGTTTCTTTCCCCTGACCCATTTCCACAGTTCTCCCTTTCTCTTAAATCCCTTTCTCCCCGCTGTTATTCTCTCTTTTCACCTCTCAGACCTCAACATCCACCACAACATCATGGAGGACCAGCCAAATAACCAGGGCGAGCCACAACGTATCATCAAGCCATTGGATCAGCTCTTCAACAAAGAATGCACAATGTGCAAGGCCCACACAGTCATGATCAACAGGTTCGTCAAACACTTCAACGAGCTGAAGAGCGACTATGAATCCGACAGCAGGTCTAAGCGCAAGAAACTGGAAAAACAGAAGGAAGAAATAGAGAGCTTGAAAGGAAGGTGCAGTCACCTTGAGGAAGCAATTGAACAAATCAAAATTCTCACTCAGAGCTTCCAAGCCTTAGCTTCCACCAAAGCAAGTGCCAAGAAAGACCCTATGCCAGATGACTCGGTCACCCAGAAACTCTACTAAATCTCATGCGCTGCAAATTTTGCTACATAGGAGGCGCTTTTGTCAGGCAATATAGCCGTTCCCTCTTTAATTTCAATTCCCAAAGTGGCAGAAATGAGGAAAGTGGGTCTGCGCACCCGATTTTGATCCTCTTCGCCAAAACTCATGATAGTTATGTAATAGAACTTTGTTCTCGTTTTTTATAATACAAAAGTACCCAACTTCGTTAAAAAAAAAATATTA
>APFE031482416.1:167472-188328 GCA_000404065.3 Pinus taeda
TTAAAAACTCAATATAACCCAATGTTATAAGTTCTAATATTGAAAACATTCAATATTGAAAACATTAAATAATTTAATATTAAATCCTAATAATAGAAACCTAAAAATTAAAGCATAATAATCTAAACTTAATATAATGTCAAAACATATTAATACCTAATATAATATAAAAATGTATTAATATTAAATTAATAATATTTTAATCAAATTGGATTTTAATTTTGTTATTAAATATAGATATTTATATTAATATCGTTATGAATATAATTAAGTATAACATTAATAAATAGCAAGTTTATTATCCAATTTAATGAAATAATTAAATTTTCTCAAAACAGAAAATTGTATGTTTTAAGAATATCTTAAATAAAAATATTAATGATATAAATCTAAAATTACTCATTTTCTTATACTTATTTGCTTATGGCCCCTCTCAAATTTAATGTTTTCTTTAAGCTACATTTCATGCCACCATTATCTTGGTTTCCCTGTTTATGAAAACAAAAGATTATATATTTTTATGATTTAGTAAATTAAAACAAAAAAATAATATTTTCCAATTATTATTACCCTATCATATTATTAATCACTTGAATATAAATAAACCAAACATTAAGGGGAAATTGTGAATTGTGGTTGTTTAAATAGGTTTTGAAACATAATTTTATGTGTTCAAGTTGTAAATTGGTTTAAAATTATTATTTTTCACCATTTTAAATATTATTATGTATTTGTATTGTTATTTTATTTTTTTATATTTTTTAATTTTACAATTAAGTTTATATATTTGTAAGTTTCGATGAATGAATAGATTAAAACATAATAATATAAATTTAAAATGATTCATTTAATTATTTGGACTGTAGATCAAGTTTATATATCCATTTTCAATAAAAATGAAATCAAAGTATTTACAAATTTAAAGAAAGATCCAAGCTATTAATCCATTACATGTTTATTGCAGGTTTATAAGCATCTAATTTTCTAAGTATTTTAATTTAAAAATATGAAAATTTTATTAGCTCGATATAGCTTCTTCAACAAAAAATACATATTTGAACAATAAATAAGTTTGAAAATGAGAGATCCTTTTAATCATCCTTGCATTTTTTGTATTGTCTACATGGAAACAATTAACAATACTTGTTTTGTATAGATGGTTTTTAGCATTTTTATTCCTAATTTAAACGTGAACATGTAGCTATAATGTGGTTAGAGAGACAGTAACACAAGGTTCTTGGCATTTGTGGTAGATGTTATTGTCTGTGTTATGTTTTTATTATTTGAATGGTTTGTTGAAGGAAGATTGAGGAAACACAAATAAATAATATATAATAATTAAGATTAAGTTTTGTTTCACAAGAATAAAAGAATTTATATAAGTAATTTGTCCATTCAAGATCATAGCTGTTTATTTTATTTAAGATTTTGGGATGATAAATAAGATGGGCCATTTTTATAATAACAATTTAAGATCAATTATTTCAATTTAATAATATACAAACCATTGAATATCAATATTAAAAATCTTAAACCTAAACCTACTGACCTAAAACCTAATCATACTACTCTAAAACCATAAAGCTAAACCTAGTTCCTTAAAACAATATTATTAAGATATAAACCTATTGTTGTAAAAACTTAACATCTAAAACCATTTTCAAAATAGTGACTTCTCAACTAAATATTGTTATTACTTTTATGAATGTCTCGTTTAAAAGATCTTGTATTCTCCTCTCCACAAAGAAATAAATAAAATCTAAAATAATAATATGGATGAACATTAGATAGAACTCTTATTCTCATCTCCACAGAGAAAGAAACAAAACCTAACATAATAGCATGGATGTACATTTGCTAAATCCCCGGAATTATAAGCCCTACTATCCTAAAGAGCGTCGACAATTTCGTTTCTTTAAAGTCCCTTCCTTTTGTGTATGTAAGAATAAACTCTGCACCAATTCCCACACAACATTTATGCTTAGGGGGATGAAATATAATAGCGAGAAATTTCTATTGGGCTGCTCCAGAAGATTCTGTCAAAAAATAAACCATTTAATATGAGCATGAGGTTGAACAAAATATTGTATTAGAAATGAAATGGGATTTTCTGGTTGAAGAGAATGTGAAGAGCAATAGTATAAATACCTTATCTTTGTAGCAGCTTTTGTAGTAAAGGGATACACCAAAGTTCTTGTACTCAAATATTGGATTGTCGAAGGGTAGTATAGGAACTAGGTCATTGCAATAGACGATTCTAAAATATGTGGGTATTGTTTCGTTTATGTTCTTGTTCATAAACTTTGTGAATGCTTCATCTCCAACTCTTGGTTCTCCGAATGTATAAACACCAACCATTTTCTCCAATAGTGCCTCTTCCTTGTGTATAAATAGTATTACTAGAAACAACACAGCCAAGGCTCCACTAAGGCTATGGCCTGTCACAATGAATATTGCATTTCTATGAACTTGTAATAATTCTTTCAATTTCTTACGAAGAACATAATAAGCCAAAGGCTTTTTAGGATCTTCTTTATCAATATCAACAATAGGCACAACACTGTCATAATTACTATGATTGTCGAAGATCTGGGGGTTTTGTGAACGGTTTGCAACACCTAAAGCTTCCAAAAATCCAAGATGAACCTTTCTGATTTGGCTGAATTCATACCATGAGAAATTGAGATCTGTTTCTCAGTCATCTGCATTAAATGGCTCTGTTCCTCTGAAGGCTATCACTATTAGTTGGGCGTCCACCTCCTTATCACAGAATATAAAGGCTTGCGTTGATTTCTTTTTCAAGTGATCTGATTATATACAAGTCAATCTTAACATCAAATTAATAAATGAAAATGAACGAAAAATTCTCTCTCTCTCTCTCTCTCTCTCTCTCTCTATATATATATATATATATATATATATATTATATATATATATATAATATGACTGGATCATAGATTATTGAAGCCAAAGAGTTGCATATATACCGTTCCAATAGTCTAAGAACTCCACGAAGTGTATCTGTAGGATCAGGTTGAAATATTTATTAAATCAAATAGAGTTTTGCATGAATAAACAAGTGCTAAAATTCATGGAAGCTAAACACTACCTCCCAATGTTCTATGACTCTATTTATGATAACTAGTTTGTTTTCATAAGCTACAGTTGAAGCCATGGCACAAAGGCCTGCATAGAACTTTCTCCCAGTTTCAATGGTTGAGTCAATAAGTCCCATGGTTCCACCATGATACAAGTTTATGCAATGCTCAAGAAGGCTGATGATACTGAGGAACGTGTCAGACCCTCTTTTCAGTATTACAATTCTTTGGCTTGAACAAATCAAAACATTCAACTAAACCCTAATTAATGATGTTGGCTGAGGGTGAATTCCTTATTCAATTTTTCAATATATTAAGAAGAGATCTATGAGAAAGAAACAGACCAATAAAAATCACCAATCCCTAACTCATGATGTTGGTTGAGAATAAAATCCTTAAATTTAATTCTTAATACTTTAAAATCGCATATAAAATAAAGAAAAAGATGAATAAAATCACCAGTGAGTGGCTTGAAGAGTGTTTTTAGCAATCCACCATTTCTTGAAAGTAGATTTAAATAGAGTCCTATCTAGGTCCCCAAGTTGGCTAATGGTACAACAACAATCTAGATAAGTTTTATCAATATAAGCAAAAGCCTTATTTTCCAAGTCTGATTCATGTTCAATTTGATGAAGTTGGGGCATTCTAAAACATCGGATCTCAATGCCCCCGTCAAGAAAGGACTACACAAAACTTGATCTCAATGCCCCCGAAGAAGAGATAGCAGGAAAAGGGAGAAAATGCAAACGCCCAAGAAACTTTATGAGATGTTCGATGAAGAAACTTTATGTTACTTATCCACGTTGTGAGTTATTACTCCATGTTCTAACAACCATACGTTTAAGAATCTAAATCGACATTAGGTCAGGTTTATGACATGTTGGGTGAAGAAACTTTACGTTATTTGTTGAGAGTTATTCCTCCATGTTCCAATAACCATACGTTTAAGAATTTAAATGGACATTCGTTTCACATGCATACAAAATTTTTAATTATTTTTAATTTAAGTTTTTTAATCTCTATATGTGGCCATAAACAAGACCCATTGGAAATACACCTTTCCACTACTATGCCAAGTGTATGTGTAAGGTGTGTGTTACATTTTGGAGTCTTCCCATTATGGTTAATCCCGATAGGTGTCAATTAACAAATGGCATGGTAAATTTTTAATGGAGCTTTGTAAAAAATTAATTTAAACAAGGTTTAATCATGTGATTTAGATATGCAGGGAAGTTAGTAGTGTGAATTCAATCCATTGATATTGTGGCAACTACGAGAATATGTTGGCATCTTTCAATTGAAATCGTCCAATCAATTTTTTTGATTAGTAAAATCATTAAAGTGCCTAACTCCAGTAGGAGGGATGCCTATCGACGTAATTAATATTAGTAATATTTATAATTTTAATTATTGAGCCGATAATAACATTACATTATATAACATAACATCAAATTACAACAACTCTTCCATACCGCATTAGAGAGTGGCTCTCTACTAATATTACATTATATAACATAACAAGACATTACAACAACTCTTCCATACTACATTGGGGAGTGAATCTCTACATAATTACATTCAAATCAAAGTTAACCACCAAAAATTTCATTTCATAAAATGCAATATATTAATATATTTAAAAATATATTAAACCATATATATTAACCACTCAACTTTGAATTACTTTAAATCTTTTTTAAAGTTGATTTAGCATATAAGAAACCTACCTCATCTTTGGCTATCTCACACAACTCTATATTCAATAATGTCTTTACTTCTCCCTATGCCATTTCCCTCAAAGATCTTTCATTTTTTGTACAATATAACATAATTAAATCAAGAGAGCGTGATCCCCTCCTTATCTATCAAGAACGTGTCAGTGGATGGATTCCCTAGTTGACTCATTGAGCCATCTTCCATTTCCAGCCCTCCCAAGTCTCCCTTCCGAACCAAACTGTAAGCTTCGTCTATTTGATGCAAATTTTTAGCAATGGAAGACTTCACAAAAAAACCATATCCTCTTCTTCGAAGAAGCTTCAAATGGAATCTAGGGGTGGTAGGAGGGGGAGGGATTCTCTTGAATCCTGAGGAGCACCAAGTAATAAAGTATGCTTGGGGTCTAGGCAAAGGAACAAATAACATGGCAGAAATGTATGAGCTTCTATTCGGTCTCCAATTAGCTAAGGACATGCAAATCTCCAAGATTGCAATTCTTCGAGATTCCCTTATCACCATCCAACATTTGCACAAGGGTTCTCTTCCAAAGAATGACCAACTGAGTCTTATTTTTCAAAGAATCTTGAGCATTTTGAATTCCTTCTCTAGCAAGGCTTTCTTCCACATCTTATGGAATCAAAACAAGGAGGTGGACGAACAACCAAACCAAGCTTGTAGATTGGAGACAAGACAAACTGATGTTAATGGCAAACTCAGGTGGAAACCTATCCCTCGATAAACTCAATGAAGGTATTTTCAAAATAATTCTTTTGGTAAATCACAATTCAAATTCTCGAGTCGACGTGTTTCAAACCACTAAGTTTGGTTCATCATCAAGACTTAGTGGTTCGAAACGTGTCAACTCAAGAATTTGAATTATGATTTACCATAAAATTATCTTGGAAAATCATAATAAATCACAAAAGTTTGTATTCTCAATGAAAGTCCTTAACTCTCTCATCTCCATGGCTTCTCTTCAAGTTAATATCATTACAATATATTTTTGGGAGGCTCTACAACCCTTTCTCACTTGTTATATAACCCCTTATGCAAGTGGAATACAAATTTATTAAGATTGAGGTACGAGATTGTTAACAACGTTGAGGTGGTAGGTTGTGGGCATGCATGCCATGCACCTCCATGCTCCTCGCCTAAGGTGAAATATATAGGCAATCACTCTTCCATTTATTTGCATAGAATCGTACCTAATTCATTCATAACTACAAGATTGCAGGAGTTAATGTATCATAAGGGAAATTCAATCTTTGTAGCGTGTGTGTCCTCTAGTTTCAGGCTTATATTCATGGAGGTTGGCCATAAGTTGAAGATGCAAAATAGAGGCCTCTAGTGTTAGACTAGCATCTTCATCTCCGAGGTTGAAGATTGGGGCTCCTCCTCTATTTCCAAACTTTCTAACGGTCGAGTAAATTTAAGAGTTAGCTCGGGTCTCTTGATTCAAGTCTTGAATTATGCCTCTTTCGACTCCTTCCAACACTCATTCTTGGCATTTCCTCTAAGTAATTATCCCATGGAATTTTTTGTTGTAGCTTGGATTGGAAATAAGTATTGTTGCCTTTTAGTTTGTTGGTGGTTCTCCAAACAAATTAAATTCAAGTCTCCCTACCATCATGTGAACCTCCTGTCATTCTCTTTTGGGATAGTAAAGGCTATGTCGAATGGAAGCCGCCATGGAGCATTTTTCTTTCTAATTCGGGTCAGTTGCAGAAAGGAAGCACTTATCTTTCATTGGTCCTGTCAATTTTGTTAAATATGAAGCCAAATGAAGTCAACACAACAACAGTTACCATCACAGCCTACGTCGAAAGCTACCACTGACACCAACCACCTCCCTTGATTTTTTGGCTTCATTGTGCAGTCATGTATTCCATATGAGAGAATTAGAGAATTCTAGAGTTTCTCTCCTCATCTATAATTTTGTAATCTTGCTTGAGCAATCCAAGCAAGGCCAAGGCCTGTTATGCAATGTTAAGTGTGATTTATGTTCTCCATTGTTAATGTATTTCTGTTTCAAGATCTATCTCTAAATTTTCCAAGTCTTGTGTTTTGTCTATGCTCCTCTACACTCCTCTGAATCCCATCAACTGGTATTAGAGCCAGTGGATGTAAGCTAGAGGATTCAACTGCACGTCTTATGGCCAGGAAAAGTTGAAGAGTTAAAGAAAGCACCATTTTACAAAGATATGCATATTCTCATCTGCAATTGTTGTTGTCCACAGTAAAGTTAGCAACAAGGTTTCTTTGTTAAGTTTCAAGGAACTATTGTTGAAGCCCACCCACTACAACAAGAAGCTAACAATTAATTCCTTAACTTAAATTTTGTGCCTTAACTCCTCTACCTTTCCAACAAATTGGTATTAGAGGCAAGATCAAAATTTATGTTTTGTCTCCTCTACCTTTCCAAAAAATTTGTATCAGAACGAGGTTACAAAGTGCCACGGAGAATGGATTAGCAACTGTCCATGAAAGAGAAGAGAGAAAAAAATTTCCTCTTGGTTGAGCTATAACGCACCTTACAGTGGTATTCAATGCATTATAATTCTAGTAGGCCTAGCAAAGAGACGTGTTACGTGTTAGTCCTACGCGGGACTTCTATATCGTAGATAGCATTAGCACGTAGCACAACATAAGATGAAGCACGTTAATAGAGAAAATAACCAACATATTCAAGAGGTGCAATTGTAGTATGCCCGAATAGCACCGTTGATTTTTTTTTGGTTATTTAGGAGCCTTAGTAACTGGAGACGTCGTTGTAAATAGTTGCCAATAGTTATTAATGGCTTGTAGTACCAGCGTATCACTAAAGGGTCATATGCTCTATCTGCCACTATAAGTAACTAGTCTTCCACCACCTTGAACAAAGTTGGAGGGTTAAAAAATTCAAGCTTGTTTTTTACATAGATAAGTTGAAGTGTTTCGCAGCAAGACAACCTCATCCAATCAACAAAGAATCTATAAGAAAAGGAAAGTCCGCAGTCATGGATCACAAAGCACGACTGGAGCATATTAAGAAAAAAATAAAAAAAAAGAAGCAAATATTGTTTCCATGTTTAGAAAGGTTTAGGCCACAACAAAGGAACTAAGAAGTCTAGCAAAAGATGAAGAAGAATTTGGTGCAAGGGGGAGTGACATGCAACAACAAGTTATGTCACAAGCAAAGAAGTCAGTCACAGATTTGAGAGTATATGAGCAAGACTCTGAGAGGAAAACAAAGCTTGGATAATACCACTCAAAAGTGGATTATGGTTGTCAAACCCATAAAATTGAAACCCATTATGCAAGAATGCATATGGGTGAAGAAGATGCAACAAATATTGCAAAGAGACAGAAGCAAAAGCCTCTGTATGTGAAACAGAGAAAGAGAAAATAAATGCTCAAGGACTCCACTATAATGTGGATGATACAGATGATGGTGAATCCCATTGTGATGAGACACATGTGGATGATGACTGCAAAGTGAGATGTGAATTGGTGAATCCAGCTGCAGCGAATGGATTTAGTGAAGTTGAAATTGTCAGTGAGCGCATGTATGCTTGGATATCCCAACATAGTGTGGATGAACATTATGTTGATGATATGTGTGGGTTCTTTTTGAAACATGGATTGATTGTGGAAATATGATAAGCATCATATTTGATGAACAATTAAAGGTTGAAGCTACCACTATAGCAGCACTATATGAAGCAATTGGAATTGCTCATGAAGCAGTATGTGATCTAGCAGCAGTTGATGATTAAGAACATGATAAAGTGATTGAAGAGTTTTTTATGAGAATATCCACTGATGACATAATAATGGAAGATAGGTTTAGTGAAGTTGAAAAGAAGGCAGGGAAGGAAGAGATATAGTAGAAAGCTCTCACTAAAGAGCATAATAAAGATGTTTTTAACATTGTTTTTGAATATGCAGGTGTTCAGAATAACATGGGTGAAAAAGTTGAAAACAAGGTTGTTAATATATTTGATGCAGATTTGAAGCTAATTGAAGAATGGATTCAAAAACCAATAGAACAAATTGAAGCGAGTCTTAAAGCAGCAGCTAGAATAAAAGAATCAAATGAAATGGTGAACACTAATCTTGAGTGTGCTGATTACAGGAAAAAAAAACAGCACCTGATGATGAAAGTGAAAAGAATGATATGAAAGACAAAGATGAATGCGTTGAAACCATTTTTTTGAAATGGATTTAAGAAGAGATAAGATTTTTCTATCAAGAAATATGGCAGAAATAAATTCAGGAATATGAAGAGCAAGCAGAAGAGCAAAAAAGACAATTTGAAGATGCAATGTTGTGGAAGCAGTCCATGGGTGAATGAATATTTGAAGAGGAAGATGTAGTAGACAAGATCAAATTGTGTTTCAACACAAATTCAAGAAAAGTCAAAGAAAAATTGTAGCAAAAACAGGTAAAGGAATATGGAGTCTACAACAAGAAAGTGAAACAAAGAATGAAGCAATTTCGAGGATATAAAATTTGGAAGAAGAGAAAAAGAAAATACAAAATTGTGAAAGTCTTGAGTCATTGTAAGGCTAGCTGAGACATAGACCAGCAGGCATGTTTGAGTGATAATTGAGTCAATTTCTATTGTAAGCCTAACATACAAAGTTGAGTCATGTTGAGTCATGTTTGAGTTATGTTGAATCATACAATCGTAATTAAGGGGGAGTGTTAGAAATTGTAATTATTCTCACATGAGGAGTTGGCTAAAATTTGAGAGTCAGTTAACTGAATGTTGAGTGTTGAGTCAAGTTGAGTGATGGATAAAGAGTTAAGTGCGGTCCATATTTAGAGTGTGAGTTAGCTGAGTTAAGTGTGTGTGCATGTCAAGATATTTTAGGCGAGTTTCTAGTCGAAAATGTTTAAATACCCTTCACTGGGTTCATTGTAAGAATCAAGTTTTGTGTGATCAGTAGAAGAGTCACAACTCGTGTGATTTGTGTGTGATTTATGTTTTGTCTCCTCTGCCTTTCCAACAAATGAGGAGCTTAAACACAAATTAACGCACAAAACGTATGAGCTGCGACTCTTCTATTGACCACACAAAACTTGATTCTTACAATGAACCCAGTGAAGGGTATTTAAACCTTTTTGACTAGAGACTCGCCTAAAATATCTTGACATGCACACACACTTAACTCAATTGACTCACACTCTAAATATGGACTGCACTTAACTCTTTATCCATCACTCAACTTGACTCAATGCTCAACACTGAACACTTAGCTAACTGACTCTCTAATTTTAGCCAACTCCGTATATGGGAGTAATTACAATTTATAACAACAATTACTTCCTGGAGATTCAGATGGTTGTAAGGCTCACTCTTCCAGGTAACTCGCAAAGCACGCCGTCTCAGAGAGGCTGTCACCAATTTTATAGTTCCCGAGTATTTTCTTTGAATTAATTTCGACTGTGCTTTTTGACATCATGTCTAGTATGGAGCTTTCAATATAGCCTCAAGTTGTAAGATTCATATCTTGCACTACTGTAATTTGAAGCCTGTATATTGATTCTCATTTTATGGATTTTTAATATGAGTGCATGGGAGGTTTCTCATTAAGAGTGTATGGATTAAGGCTTTCGAGCCTCGTGGCTCTTATTAAAATAATTTTGATATTTTTCTTTGGGATTAAGTTTAAATTTAGTATTTAGAAAAAGAAGAAGGAAGGAGGTTGATATTTGTTTTTTTATTAAAGGAGATGGATTTTGGATTTCTATTTTAAAAAGGTGTAATAAGCTTTATTTTATAAGGGGAGTTTCATTTATGGGGTTTGAATTCTATTGAGAATGGAGACAACAACATTAACTGACATAGGGAAGTTGAGCGGGGCTAATTTTTTCCCTATGGAAATCACAGATGGAGGATATACTAATTTTAAAAGATCAATATTTGTCAATTGAGGGCACAACAAAGAAGCCCTCATCGATGATGGATGAAGAATGGAATACGCTAGATAGAAAAGAAATTGCAACAATCCGCCAATATCTAGCAAAGAATGTGTATTTCAATGTGTTCGGAGAAAAGACAACAAAATGATTATGGAAGAAGCTCCATGATCTATATGAGAAGAATATAACATAAAACAAAGTGTTCTTGATGAAGAAGCTTTACAATATTAAGATAGAGGAGGGTGATTTAGTTGATGAGCACTTGAATGAATTCAATATTATTACTAGTGAGCCTATCTCTCTTAAAATCATTTTAGATAATGAAATTAGAGCTATCTTGTTAATGTGTTCTATGTTAGATAGTTGGGAAAATTTAATTGTAGCTATGAGTGCTTCAGCCCCTATAGGGACCCTGAAGTTTGATGATGCCAACAACATTTTAATGAATGAGGAGCTAAGACGCAAGTCAATTGCAGAAAACCAGGGAGGAGAAGCTCTAGCTCTAGCTGATTGTGGTAGGAAAATTGATCGAGATCGACAACGACAATCAAGATAGAGAGGCTAATCGAAATCAAGGAGGGGTAGGCTCATTTGATTTCATTGTGGCAAACCTGGGCACATGAAGAAAGAATGTCAAGTCTAGAAGAAAGGACAAAAGGATCAGAGACCGACCAGTACAAATCACAAGTCATCTGACACAAATTAAGGTGAGACTACTATTGTAGTCACAAATGGTGATATGTTATTTACTGTTTCAGTAGAGGATGCATGTTTATATGCATCTAGTAGTAACTTTCATTAGATCCTTGACTCTGGGGCATCTCACCATGTAACACCATGCAAAGATAATTTTGTTACATATAATCTTGGTGATTATGGTAAAGTGCATTTGGGGAATAATCATTTTTGCAGTATTGTTGGAGTGGGAGATGTTCAGATCAAGATGAAGGATGGAAAAAATACATCATTGAAACAGGTTAGGCATGTACCAGAAATGCGCATGAGTTTGATATCTATGGTACGACTGCATGATGAAGGATATTCCACAAGCATTGGAAAATGAGGATGGAAAATTAGCAAAGGAGCATTGGTCATGGCCAGAGGACCCAAGACATGAACATTATATACATTGAAGGAAATGACAGGAAAATTATATTTGGATGTTGTCACAAAAGAAGGAAATTCAGCAGATCTATGGCATAACTTGGGTCACATAAGTGAGAAGGGCTTAAAAATCCTCGTTGGTAAAAATTTACTACCAAGTTTGAAATCATATAATATTGATCTTTATGAGCATTGTATATATGGTAGACAAAGAAAGGTTTCATTCCTTAGAGGTGGTCATGACCAAAAGAAAAATTTGTTAGAATTGATACAGTCAAATGTGTATGGGCATGCTAACATCAAATCATTAGGAGGAACATCATATTTTGTAACATTTATAGATGATGCATCCAGGAAGGTTTGGGCCTACCCTACGAAAAGTAAAAGTGAAGTGTTTGAAATATTTCATATTGTTGTTGAAAGAGAGACTAACAAATTACTCAAGTGCCTAAGAACATATAATGGTGTAGAATATTGTGCAAATGTATTCAAGGAATATTGTAACAAGTTTGGCATAAAGCATGAGAATATTGTTCCTGGTACTCCTTAACATAATGGTGTCACATAAATGATGAATCACACCATTATGGAGAAAGTGAGGAGTATGTTGTCAAATTTTGGTTTGGAGAAACATTTTTGGGCAGAGGTTGTAAGGACAACCTACTATCTTATAAATCGACCTCCAACTATAGACTTGGATGGCGGCATCCCTGAAGAAGTTTGGACTGGTAAGAATTTGAATTATTTTCATTTGAAAATCTTTGGATGTGAAACATTTGTACATATTCCCAAATAAAATAGAACTAAGCTAGATGATAATTATATGAAATGCATTTTTCTGGGATATGTGGATGAAGAATATGGTTATCATCTATGGGATCGAGTGAAACATAAAATTATTAGGAGGAGGAATGTTATATTTAATGAGTCAGAAATTTATTGATAGGTTTGAAAAGAAGCAGGAAAACATCCCACCAATGCAAGAAAATGGACAACAAATTCAAGAGAAAGAAGGACAACAAGTGGAAAATAATGAACACAAAGAAGGAATCTTGCAAGAACCTTTACAAGAGATTCAACCTGATAATGCACCACTACAGTTAGTTCGAAGATCTTCTAGGCCTCATAAGCCTTCACAAAGATATCCTCCTTCAAACTATATTTTATTGATTGATGAAGGTGAGCCTGATTATTTTCAAGAGACTTGTAAAGTTGAGCACAATAAAGAATGGAAGAAAGCAATGGAGGAAGAGATGAACTCTTTGCTAGAAAAATAAAACTTGGGAATTGGTAAATATCCAAAGAGGTAGAAAAGATTTACAAAACAAATTGGTGTATAGGATTAAGCATGAAGGTGACGAAAAGAAGGATAGGTATAAAGCATGGTTGGTGGTGAAAGGATTTGCCCAAAAAGAAGGTATTGGCTTCACTGAGATCTTCTCACCTGTTGTCAAAATGTCATCCATCAAAGTCATTCTTGGTCTTGTTGTTGCTTTAGAATTAGAATGTGAACAATTAGATGTAAATATTGTTTTCCTTCATGGTGAACTGGAGGAAGATATTTATATGGAGCAACCATAAGGCTTCATAGAAAAAGGCAAAGAAGGCGTAGTTAGGTTGAAGAAGAACATTTATGGGTTTAAACAGGAACCTTGACAATGGTATAAGAAACTTGATTCATTTACGTTGGAACATGTTTTTCACAGGTTGGAAGCTGACCATTGTGTCTATATCAAAATGTATGAACAAGGAAAGTATATCATATTATTGTTATATGTGGATGACATGTTGATTGTTGGGCATGATAAGGATATGATCAATAGGTTGAAGAAAGATTTGGGCAAAAAATTTGCAATGAAGGATTTGGGTCCAACACAACAGATATTGGGCATGAGGATCATGTGTGGTAGGAAAAAATATTTGTGGTTGTCATAAGAAAAATAATCAAGAAGGTGCTTAACAGGGTTAATATGAACGATGTCAAGCCAGTTGGTACACTCCTTACAGCTCAAATCAAGTTGAGTACTAAGTTATGTCCTAGTGATGACAAGGAGAAGGAAGAAATGAGCATGGTTCT
This sequence comes from Pinus taeda, assembly GCA_000404065.3. Taxonomy (NCBI): domain Eukaryota; kingdom Viridiplantae; phylum Streptophyta; class Pinopsida; order Pinales; family Pinaceae; genus Pinus; species Pinus taeda. The sequence goes on from APFE031482416.1 coordinate 181,375, forward strand.
TTATGCTTCAGGAGTTGGCAGCTTGATGTATGCCACGGTATGTGCATGACCAAACATTGCATATCTAGTGGGAGTAGTGAGCATGTTCCTTGCCAATATAGGAAAACAAAATTGGAAAGCAACAAAATGGATTTTGAGGTATCTCAAGGGTACTAACCATTAATGTTTATGTTTTGGTCATAATAAGACTGTGCTTGAAGGATTTACAGATTTAGGTATGGCTAGAGATATGGACACCGGAATGTTCACTACATGTTATTTGTATACATTTACAGGTGCAACAATAGCTTGGGTATCAAGGCTAGAAAGAATAGTAGCTCTCTCTACAATAGAGACAAAGTACATAGTTGCAACATAAGCTTGTAAAGAGATGTTGTGGATGCAACGATTCCTAGGAGAGATAGGAATAAAGCAAGACTAGTATGTGTTATATTGTGATAGTCAGAGTGTCATTCAATTAGCAAAAAACCCAACATTCCATTCAAAAACCAAGCTCATTGACTTAAGGTACCATTGGATCTAGCATGTGTTGGAGGAAGGGCAATTGTCCTTAGAAAATAACCATATAAATAGGAACCATGCTAATATGCTCACTAAGATTCTACCAAGAAATAAACATGAGTTATGTAGAGGGATGGTAGGACTTGGTGTGACTTGATTCATGATTCTTTATTTGACTTAAAGTTGGATAATGTTAAATATGAAGTCAAATGACGTCGACACAACAACAGTCACCAACACCGCCTACGCCTAAAGCTACACACTAACACCAACCACCTCCCTTGAATTTCTGGCTTCATTTTGTAGTCATGTATTCCACATGAGAGAATTAGAGAATTCTAGAACTTCTCCCCTCATCTATAAATTTGTAATCTTACACGAGCAATCCAAGAAAGGCCAATGCCTGTTATGCAATGTTAAGTGTGAATTATGTTCTCCATTGTTAATATATTCTTGTTTCAATATATGTCTTTGAAATTTTCAAGTCTCGTGTTTTGTCTATACTCCTTTGCACTCCTATGAATTCCATCAAATCTAGTTATGGTTATCATTTTCATTCAACTTGAACTTCTTTATTGGGCCTACTACTCCATTGTATTCTATTTGAGGAATTATAGAAATTTGTAAATCTTAGCCTGCCCTCACTATAGGTGGTCCCTTCCCTAGGATCTTGGAATTTCCTTATTTGGTTATCTTGGTGCTTGATCACAAGTTCCAATTACTTTTTGGGATCACAATGGAGAGTAGAAGTTGTAACCCCGAGAACTTGGAGGATTCATGTGGTTTTTGGTACTATAAATCAAAGATATTCGCATGTGATTTCTTCACCAAATTTCACTTAGCATTTGTGTACTTCCTCAAAATTACTTTTAAAAGATTCAAAATTATAAATTTATATTAGTATTTTAGAGTCTTCTTAGGGAAGGTTTATTAGTATTTTTAGTGTTTTTATTATTAGAAGAGTTGAGGTTTATTTGGATTCTATTACTAATGAGATGAAAGTTAATTATTTTTTAGAGATTATATTTAGTGATCATTTTTAATTTTTATAGTAATATTTTTTAAAGATAAATTGTAAAATTTTGTAGTTAATATTAAATAAAAATTTTAAAATTGATTTTTAAATAAAAAAGTGGTGTTCTCAACATTATCTAGTTTTTGGAAAAGCTAAAATAAAAACTTGTTTGAAATCATAATCTTGGAAATTAATACTATTATAAACAAAATATTAAAATTAGATATTGAAATGAAAAGTGAGGATAGCAATAACATTTTTTTATCATAATCTTGGAAATTAAGACTCTTATAAACAAAATATTAAAATTAGATATTGAAATGAAAAGTGATGATAGCAATAACGTTTGTTTGTTTTTTTTTTTTTTTAATTTAAATTGTTTCAGACCATGATCTTTAAAACTAATAATGTTGTGAACCAAAATCTCAAAATCATATTTCCAATTAGAACATAGTGATACAAGTCACACATTTGTTTTATCTATTTATTTTGGGCTTAAAGTTGTAACATTTTAAAACCATAATCTAAAAATTCAACATATAAAAATAAACATTTTAAAGGAAATTAACGAAGCTATTAGCTTATCAAGTTTTGGCTTTTTAGAAAGTCATATTTAATACTTATTTTTACTTCTAAATCAAAAAATGGTGTTACTAGTAGCCTTTTTTGTGTGGAGTGGTTAAAATTGTGACTTATCTGAAATCATAACCTCAACAAAATGATACCAAGCCTTAATATACCCCAAAACTAAAAAGTAATGCTACTTTGACTTTTTGGGTTAAAATTATGAATAAATTTAAATTATGAGGTTGACAACTAATCCCTAGAAAATAGAAATTATAAAATCAATGATATTATTTGAAATTTTTTTTATTATTTTTTAAAACAATTTACATAATAGAATATTATTTTATTTAACATCAAAGAAGAATTAATTGAGGGAATTTTTTTTAATACTCTTTTAAAGGAAAATAATAACCATTGGAAAATAAATCAATGAAATTTAAAGAGTAATTTAATTTAAAACCTAACAAAAAATAAAAATAATAATAAATAAATAAAGTTAAAAAGCAATTGAATATTAAAAAATGATTAGTAAAAATAAATTAAAACATTTTAAAAACATTTTATTAAAAGAAGTATAAATCTATGTTAATTTTAGATCTATCAAGAGTCAAGAAGGATTAAATCTCTTTAAAAACAAATTCTTTTTAGAATAGAAAAGTTGAAAAAAAGACTTGCACCTTTAAAGTAAGATTTGCTCATTATGTGTGTTAACTTTATATTAAACATGGAAGGAATCGATGAATACTTGGCAATTACGGAGGCGGGGGGTTGTAATTGTGCCTTTTTAATTATTTAGCTCAACTTAATTTACTTTCTCAAGTATTTTCTTTTGCAACTAATGGCTTATGTATGAGTTCAACTTTTAGTTATTCCTTTTGCAGTTACTAGAGAGATATTTGCAAATATAACATAATTCAAAAGCATTCACACAAGAGAGACATTCAACATTCAACACATGAAGATACCGGATTTAAGTGAAAACCCATAAAGGGAGAAAACCATGAATTTTTTACTAAATGTGATGTGAAGGAAAACTCCTACTCCCCTATTATATCAAATTTCTTGTAGGCTCCAACTTATAGGAGGTTGTTGCCTCAAGTTTTTTGCAAGCTTCAACTTGCAAGGAAGCTCCAACTGTTGATTTGGGGTAGCATCGGATGTGCTCTAGCCACACAAATTTGGTGGAGAGGCTAAGGCACATGAGATCTCCAATTCCCAGAAAGGGTTTGAGCAGATTCTAAACAGTTGGGGAGATATTAAAATAATTAATATTTTTAATGGAGGCCCTAAGTCTAAACTTAAGGAAATTAAAATATTAATTCGAATTAATATAAAATTGTGTTAGAATGGTCCAAAAGTCATGGATCAAGCCAGATCTAATCTTAGCCATTTATTAGGGACTTAATCTTGGTTGTTGATCTGTCAACGAAAAAAGTGTAAGAGGAGGCTTGAGGGTCACTTGGAGAACACACTAGGAGATCAAGATTTTGACTTTCTAGAGTTGGGTTTGCTGAGAAAGTTGAGAGAGTGATTAAAGTTGCAGCTGAGGGGCAGTGAATACAAAAGGAGAGAGGTATAGATAGCATCAGGAGGATCAATGCAATAGTTGGAGAGGGATGTAGAAATAGCCGGGGTTAGCCAGTCTTGTGTCGGAACAATCGGAACTACCAGGAACTATCAGAACAATCGGAACTACTGGGAAAGTTGACGCAGAGGGCAGAAGCCGGAACTGCTGGGAACAGCGGGAATTGCCGGGAACTATCAGAATAGTCGGGAAAGCTGACGTAGAGGGAAAAAACCAAAACTGCTGAGAGAGTTGACGTAGTCCCTAGAGGCTAACATTGGGGTTTCATGGGGTAGATTGGAGTTGTGGAGTTACTAGAGTGTTTATTTGGGGTTTCAGCCGGAATATCTACTTCCGAGTAGAGAGGTACTACTACCGAGATTTTTCTCTTTTGGGTGAGTCGGATTTGGCACCCAAATTGTATTCTAAAACTTCTTAATAAATCAACCCTCAGATAGCTACATTGGTTTTCCTGCATTCGGGTTTTTCCAGGGACATTAGTCCAAAAACAACGGTGTCACTTGTGTGCTTGTTTCTGTTTCCTTCAGTTGATGATATGTAATGTGTTGAGCATGTACTTGTATTTATTTCTAGTATTTACATGGTAAATAACTTGTTAATTAATAGAACAAGTGGGTAGGAATAAATCAATAAAGTACATGAAGGGTTTCTAACAGTTAGACTTAGAAATTCCAACACCAAATCCCACAAATTTTCTACAGGAAACAACCCTTAGGAAGTTCCTACCTCAACATGCTACAACCTATTTTTTATTAAGCTACAACTTGAAAGGAGACTACAATCCCCCAAATAGATTACAAATCTGATTTGTTAGTTACCTAATATTTATCTTTGTCCTGAAATAAATTTAGGTCCTCTTTTCTGTTGCTTATCCTCTCGGCTTCTCTTCTTCAAATCCGCTCCTCTTTTTCTACTCTTTCCCTTCTCTCCTTACCAAGTTGTTCATAAACACTCTCATACAAATGCTCATTCAAAGAGCTTCTATTTCATTCAAAGTGACATCATTTATATACAAACAATTGTTGAATGTTGTATTCCATGCAGGAATCTTAGTTGAAGAGTTATCACATGGTCTTCTAGAGTTGTTCACAATCTGCCTCTTCATTTCCGAATCTGAAATTCAGTTCAAGAATTATGTAATATTAAGAAGATGTGAAATAATATAATCCAAAAACAATGATTGCACTATATGGCTTTGAAATGAAAATTCAACTTATATTATTAAATGAAAATATCAAGTTATCTAAACATTGTTCTTCAACTCTCACGTGCCATGTATTTAATTTGTTTATAAGATATGTATTGTTCCTAACACACCATTACATCAACCTTACATGTCATCTTTTCAATATACATAAATATTCTTTTGCAATGATAGTCAACCTTTGCACATCACATCACTTAATTAGCCTTTCCATATCAACCAATCAACAACATAAAACAACATTGCAACATCAAACAATCTTAGCATCAAACAACCTTAATATGATTCATGGCCATTTGACATCAATGCCAACAAGAATTACACATCTACCAATAAAATGTTTTAACCATAAGAATTTGTTTATTTTCATTTGCTTTATATAATATATACATAGTTGGCGTCATAGGCTACCTGTTAGACTTTTTGGATGGTTTTCTGACACATTTTCTGATAAAAAATTTGCATATCCGTTAGGAATTTGTTGGAATCGCATGTTTGAGTTGCGAACTCTCAACAATTCGAGTGCCCCAGGGGGTTTTCAGCATGTTGAATCCATAAATGTAGTCAAAAACCCAGTTTAAACAATAAAATGAAGGTTTGACAAAAAAAAAATCGTTAGATTCTAGCCAAATACTTCAAAAAGTCTCATAGATAGACGTCATTGGTTGACATTGAAATATTTTATTTATAACTCAGTCCATATTAAATTTTATTTTGTTAGTAGTATGTTTTTAAATACACATCATTCTCATATTAAGTAGTGGAAAGCATATATGCATGGGATATAATATTTATGTGTGTGTGCACACTTATTATTATTAATATATATTTTTTAAATACTACATGTCTAAAGGGTGAGCGTATGGAGTTGGTTTACACTTTTTGGCAAAGGGAGGGTGCATTTGGGTGGCAAAAGGGAGCTTAATCAAGCCATTTTGAGTGCTCGATCGAGCTGCTTGAGGGCTAAGAGATAGGTTGATTGAGGGTTAAAACAAGTCCTCGATCGAGATATGAGAAAACCCTCGATTGAGCTACAAGCTCAATTGACCTGTTAAGTTTTATTAAAAGCCTCGCCACGGTCTGTGTAACTCATTTTGCACAAGATGCGAGGGATAAGGAGCTTAAACGAGGGTTTTCGAGCTCGACTGAGGGTTTCAAGCTCGACCAAGGGTTTTTCGACAATGGAGCCACTCAACCCAAATGCCCAATGACCCCGCCAACTTCCAAGAGGCCCAAGCCAAGGTAGGTTTCCTATCTTTTTTGTCTTTCTTATTTAATTTTTCTTGCAAAATAAAATAAATTAATTTGAAATAAATACCCACCATACAAAAATCACAAAAACAACCACGAAAACCACCATGAAGGCCAAAAAATACCACTAAGAAAACCCTGAAAAACCACAAAAAACAACCTAGAAAACTAGAAAAAATCACCATATAAAACTACAAAATATGACCAACAATACCCTTGAAAACCACCAAAACAAAACTATAATTTAGTTTTAATTTTTTTTTTTTTCATTTCATTGTGTAAGTTTTCAATAATTGTAATTCGTAAAAACTATATTTTCTAATTCTTTTAGGTTTTGAAGTTTTTTCTTCGGAAGTTAATGAAAAAGAAAGAAATAAAGATTTTTTGTTATTTAAAATGCATTTTAAATTTCGAACAAATTTGACAAAAATTATGCCCCAAAATCCTCCAAAACAGAAAACAACCAAACTATAAACAATAAAATCAATGTAAACTTTGAAACGGGAACTGATACTGTTACCCGTTTTGTAGAGATAGCAAAAAAGTGACCCAATTTTGAAAAGGGGTGATGCAGAACACACATGTTTTTTTAGAGCGTAGTTTTTGGCACTTTAATTTTTTTTATGTACATTGTGATACATTGCGTTTTAGAATGGTAGTGATTTTCATGCTGATTTAAAAAAAGTGGTTATTCTGCATCAGACCCTTTTTTTAAAAGACCTATTTTTTGACTTTAAATTTTCTAATGTATGAAATATAAATAATTATTTCGTAAATTTAATAATTTTGGAATTGGTCTTCTTCTTCATATTTTCTAGCTCTTTTTTTTTT
>APFE031482416.1:190823-201889 GCA_000404065.3 Pinus taeda
TTTTTATTTTTTTAATTTTAATGTTTTTCGGGGTCATGATAAAATATTTTATGCTATTATTTCGAAATGTTGAAATTTCACCCTTGAAAAACAATTTGTTATTCCAGCATCAACACTTTTCGTTTTGAGGGTGTTTTTTGCACAAACTTTACCATTGAGAAAAAAAAATGTTATTCAAACATCAACACTTCGTTTTGAGGGTGTTTTTTGGACAATTTTTCGACAAAAAATTGGTTTTCACCGCCATTTTTAAAACATGTTGAAAATTTACTTTGGAAAAAAAAAGGTGTTATTCCAGCATCAACACTTTTCGTTTTTAGCACTGTTTTTTTATGTTTTTTCGGGGTTTTTTGGCCAGAGTTCCTGTTTTGAGTTTATAGTTTCCGTTTCAAAGTTTACATAGATTAAATAAATAAGAGCTTGAGATTGACATGATGAATATGGTTGTTCATAGTAAACCTCTATTTATCAAATAATTTTTTTTTTGGAATAATAAATATAGTTTAATTTCTTTAAAAAAATTAATTGTACATATACAAAATATTAACTAATTAAAATTATCTATTATCACAAACTAAATTTATATATAACATAACTAGATACTACGACATAACATAATTATATTATAATTTATATAGATATAACTATATAACTAGTAATTGAACCACATGTTGCAAAGAAAACTTCGTAAGACAATAGCATAGAAGATAATGTATGTGCATTTTAAGTCATTTTTTATGTCAATTCTAGCATGTTGTCACAATTCTGTTTTTGTGATCAAGAGTATAGAATTTTTAGGGTGGTGTTCTATGTGCAGTGAGATACTTGTGAGTTCTAGCACTATGTATGGGGTTCATTTTCAAGCTCTGTTTGTCCAAAGTAAGGAAGATTTCAAAGGTTTTCTACAATAGGCAAAAGACTAGGTTGTTGCACTTTCCATTGGCCATGTCTCTTGAAATATATATATATATATATATATTCTAAACTTTACATTAATATAAAATATATTATACAATTGGATTGAATTTGTGTCATGATCTTTAAATTGGATCCACTTGTTTATCATACCTTTTCAACTTTCTTTTACACATTAGGGACTTAAAAATCATTCTTTTTATACATTTGAGACTTAGAAGTCACTTTATAGTTAGATTGAAGTTCAAATTTTGTTTTTCTATTAGATTCAATTAGGTAGCCAAAGGACACTCAAAAAGCAGAGTTGCATTACCATATATTTAATAAACTTATTTAACACATCATATCCACATTAGTTGGTTAGGCAAATTTTGGAAATTATATTGAATGTATGATCTCATCCGCTTTTATTTAAACACTGCACACATAACCCTCTAATTAGATAAACTATGAATTCCAACATATAAGCTCTTGACATTGAAAATGACCATCCTTAGTCATTAGCACATATAGGTTATACCTTGATGTTTAGTTTATCAAAAATGCCCAACTTTAGTCTGCACAGCATAATTTGGGATTGTTTCGCCTATCATTGAACGTTCTTCAGGACACAAATGTTTTGAGAAAAGTATATGAAATTCTTCAAGAGAGTGGTCTTAGAACATATCGTTGTGGAGTTGTGAAGGCCATACTTAAAGAATTTCCGGTATTGTAGGAGCTATAGAGGGGTTTCAATGTCTATGAACACCTTGCACTCTAAGATTGAGGACATTGTCTGGTACTCTCTTTAGCATTTAAAAGGGTTATCTTTTATCCCCCAAGTGAAAGTTTAAATGTTAGGATTGATCGCCTACAACATGATGGCAAGAGTCCAATTTTTATGTAGACTGTTGATCCTATGTGCAAGTTATAAAATGAAGAGGGTGAACAAAAGAGATAAGAGGATAATAGTGTTCAATGCATATCTAAAAGGTCAAAATATGGACTTCGTATTAGTTAAACAAGAAAAATTATGGCTTTCTTTTTAGTTGATGCATTGCTTTGATGTTTTGATTGGATATGTAATATTAATTTGTTATGTAGTAGAAAATACCAAGGTAAAATAATTTTAGGAGAGAAAAATTGAGAAACTATATGACAATAAACATAGATTGAGTGTGTTGTATAACGTTTCTCTTCATAAAATTTTGGAAAGGATGGATTTCCATAGTAAATCATAGCCATAAAAGTGATTGCCTAGATAGTGATACTCATAAGCGTACATTCCAAACACATTGAATGAGACATTAACCATATAAATTGTTTGTAATTTTCTCCACCTTTGTCTTAACACAACTCGCTTCCTTGAATTTGGAGTATGTGAACGCAAGCGATTTAGCCCTTGAAGTGACTTCATGATGTCTGCTTTCAGTGGAACAAAATATAAACCAAAAGATAACAATCTGTGGCTATCCAAACATAGTTGGTGCTCAACATTCCAATGTCCTTAACTTCAGGAAAAAAAAGTAAGACACTGACCAACATCTAAATACATATGGACTATAAAAACTTGTGTATCCATTAAAGCCAAGACATTACCCATCTTGCATTAGAGAACTCTAGGAATCATAACAGCCTTCATGCTAATCTCAGCGCCCACACTTGCCAGAGAATCCCCAAATGCAATAATTCTATTTCTCCCATAGTCGTTATCTATATTAACAATGATAACTCTCCAACCATAAGAATCCACAAAAGCCACAATTGATTCCATTTGAAGAACATCACTGTGGATCACACGGATAAAATAAGGGTTTTTATATGATGTCAAAGTTGAATCATTGACAACAAAGGAAAAAATTGGTATTTGAATTCTATTTTCTATAAGACATACAACATGAGCAAGGTCAGGGTATTGTGGGCCAATAAATTTGACCAAGTCTCTTTTCATTAATTCCAAAGTTGCATCATTGCATAGAGAACATCAGAAATGGAATTTTTCCATTTTATAATTGGCTACAAGGTCTTAATTGGGAGTGCAGAGTTTTTAAAAGCAGAGACAAAATAACACATGATATGGATTTCCATAGTAAATATCACAAAACTTGACCATCAAACAACCCTAAACCCACATAAAACCCTAACTTTACTTTGTTGGCACAAACTTTCATTGATTTTATGTTGTTATAAGATAAATCCTTCCTTTAACTAATTTTATTATGAACACTATAAAATGACATCATCTTCAAAAGCGGTATTTATAAATCAGTATTGTACCCAAAATAGATCAAACGAAAGGTAAGTGTTGTGGCTATTTAAGAAAACATGGAATGCAACAATTGATTTATTACATAAAGGCAGTCATCAAAGTAACTCTTGTCATTCAATCCAAAATCTATCCCCTCTATATTATGCTAGCCAAAAGAGTTTTGGGTTTATATGAGATTGATGATCATTTTTTGGTTATATATTCTAGAGGGGTAACCGACAATACCATTCGCTTACACAAGCTTGTACCAACTACATTGATAATCTCAAAAGTATAACTTATCAAGTCCATGTTTTTGTTTAACTGTACGGGCCCTGTAATGCCTTCCAAGTAAGTTTGTAGTAGTATCTTTCGTAACAATGCTCCTCCTTCAAAGACCCCTTCAGTGCTCCTAGTTTTGAATTGCTTCCACCTGGCACCAGCGCTTGATGGCATAAAGTGTTTTGAAAAAGAGATCTTTCCTCCTTGGTTCAAGAAGGCATTGATAGAATGGACAATCATCAATACTCTGTCATAGGCATACATTCCAAATGCATTCAAGGATACATTAACCATATAAGTTGTTTGTAATTTTCTCCACCTCTGTTTTAACACAACTTGCCTTCTTGAATTTGGAGTATGTCTTTTTTTCTACTTATACGTTGAAGGCTCTCCCCAGTCAGTGAGCTTGAAGAATATTTTAGCCTATGACTATCCAACCCTTCTAGTGAAACGGTTATACTATGAATTCTTTTCAAGGGCACTTATGCCCCTTGCACATTACTGACCTATTAGGCTTGACATAAAATGTGAGTTCATCAAGTTTCATTGATTGGAGAAACAACCACATAGACAAGGTGATTTCACACAATCCCATATATATAAGATTTCTCTATTGATTTCCTGCTGCAAAATCTAATATCCATACTATGCATTTTGCATTTTGTAGGTAAAGGCCATTGGGAAGGTAGGGAGCAATTTCATGAGAAAGGAGCTAAAGAAGCCGAACATGTATGACTACATGTTCCAAGGTCTAATCTAAAGCCCCCATTTTATCGAACCTCGAACCAAATATATCCTCCCCCCTATAAACTCGAATCTACCACTCACTTACCGATACAGAACACACGGTCCTTACCTCCATCGAAAAGAAGGAGATGAAGCCGAGGCTGCAGGCCCCCCTCATAAGTAAGGGAGAGAGAGCCGCATGCGATGGTCAAGGATATGACACCCAGCATCCTCACTGAGTATGCCAAGTTGCTGAAATACAAACAAATGATTCCAAGCTAAGGAGGTGTGTATTCAATCCATGTTATGTTGCAAAAAGAATAAAGTTGAGAGAAGGTTCATATCAAACTAGTCCCTAAGTTACAAACACTTAAGGAAAGTCCCAATCTTTTCTTGAACACAAGGACAAAGATCTTGAATTTATTGCTTAAAGTACTTAAATACTTGTTAGAAACTTGAGAATAAGGATTTCCCTATCTACAAGTTAGAGAACTTGTTATTGCACTAATCAAATAGATCCTTTTTGGTTATTCTCTTTTAACTAAAACAACCATAATTCTCATGAAAATGAATATGGGTAGGCAACAAGCATTAATTTGAACCAATAACCACATGTTTCTTGTTGTCTCCTAGCTACAAAGTCTATTTGACAGTAAATTTGAGCGTATTTATAAATGTCATCCTAACATGTTTCTGGCATTGTTTGATACAAAATATACATTGAAGGCTCTACCTGGTCAGTGAGCTTGAAGAATATTTTAGCTTGTGGCTATCCAACCCTTATGGTGAAGTCATTATACTGTGAATTATTTTCAAGGGAACTTATGCTCATTGAATATTACTAGCCTATTAGGCTTGACAAAAAATGCGAGTCCATCAAGTTTGTCATTGATTGGAGAAACATTCACACAGACAAGCTGATTTCACACAATCCCATATATATAAGATTTCTCTGCTAATTTCCTGTTGCAAAATCTAATATCCATACTAGAAAGAATAGAGTTGAGAGAAGGTTCATATTAAACCAGTCCCTGAGTTTAAAACACTAAAGGAAAGTCCCACTCTCTTCTTGAACATAAGGATAAATATCTTGAATTGACTACTTAAAGTACTTAAAATACTTGTTAGAAACTTGAGAATGAGGATTTCCCTATCTACAAGTTAGAAATCATGTTATTGCACTAATCAAAGAGAACCTTTCTAGCTATTCTTGTTGAATGAAAACAATCCTAATGTGCATGAAAATGAATATGGGAAGGCAATAATCATTGATTTGAACTAATAAGCATGTGTTTCTTGTTGTCTCCCAACTGTAAAGTATATCTGATAGTAAGTTTGAGTGTACTTATAAATGTACTTATAAATGTCATTCTAACATGTCTCTAGTGTTGTAAGATAGAAAATATGCATTGAAGGCTCTGCCTGGTTAGTGAGCTTGAAGAATATTTTAGCCTGTGACTATCCAATCCTTATGGTGAAACAATTATACTATGACTTTTTTTCAAGGTCACTTAGGCCCTTTAAAATTACTGGCCTAAAAGGCTTGACAGAAAATGAGAGCCCATCAATTTTGTAGTTGATTGGAGAAACAATCACACAGAAAAGGTGATTTCACACAATCCCACATATATAAGATTTCTCTGTTGATTTCTTGCTGCAAAATCTAATATCCATACTATGCATTTTGTATTTTGTAGGAAAAGGCCATTGGGGAGGTAGGGAGAAATTTCATGAGAAAGGAGCTGAAGTTGTCAAATGTGGATGACTACATGTTCCATCTCCTCACTAAGTATGCCAAGTTGTTGAAATGCAAGCCAATGATTCCAAAATGATCTAAGGAGGTATGTACTCAATCCATGTTGTGCTCTAGAAAGAATAGAGTTGAGAGAAGGTTCATATCAAACCAGTCCTTGAGTTACAAACACTAAAGGAAAGTCCCACTCTTTTCTTGAACACAAGGATAAATATCATAAGGACAAATACCTTGAACTGATTGCTTAAAGTACTTAAATACTTGTTAGGAACTTGAGAATGAGGATTTCCCTATCTACAAGTTAGAAAACTTGTTGCTACACTAATCAAAGAGACCCTTTCTGGCTATTCTTGTTGAACTGAAAACAACCCTAATGCTCATGAAAATGAATATGGGGAGGAAATAAGCATTGCTTTGAACCAATAACCATGTGTTTCTTGTTGTCTCATAGCTGCAAATTCTATCTGATAGTAAGTTTGAGTGTATTTATAAATGCCATTCTAAGATGTCTCTATTGTTGTCAGAGATAAAATATATGTTGAAGGCTCTGCCTGTTCAGTGAGATTGAATAATATTTCAGTCCATGACTCTCCAACCCTTATGGCGAAACCGTTATACTATGACTTCTTTTCAAGGGTACTAATTCCCCTTGAACATTATTGGCCTATTAGTCTTTACAGATAATGTGAGTCCATCAAGTTTGTTGCTGATTGGAGAAACAATCACACAGAAAAGGTGTTTTCACACAATCCCATATATTTAAAATTTCTCTGTTGATTTCCTACTGCAAAATCTAATATCTATACTATGCATTTTGTATTTTGTAGGCAAAGGCTATTGGGGAGGCAGTGAGAAATTTCATGAGAAAGGAGCTAAAGATGTTGGATGTGTATGACTACATGTTCCATCTCCTCACTGAGTATGCCAAGTTGTTGAAATACAAACTAGTGATTCCAAAAGAATATAAGGAGTTATGTACTCGATCCATGTTGTCCTCCAGAAAGAATAGAGTTGAGAGAAGGTTCATATCAAACTAGTCCCTAAGTTACAAACACTAAAGGAAAGTCCCACTCTTTTCTTGATTACAAAGACAAAGATCTTAACTAACTTCTTAAAGTACTTAAATACTTGTTAGAAACTTGAGAATGAGGATTTCCCTATCTACAAGTTAGAAAACCTGTTACTGCACTAGTGAAAGAGACCCTTTCTGGCTATTCTTGCTTGACTAAAAACAACCCTAATGCTAATGAAAATGAATATGGGAAGGCAATAACCATTGATTAACCTTGAAGAAGATGCCTCAGATTCTGATATGTATTATGGATAGTATTTCTGGCCAGATAATGACATAATTAAAGATATGGTAGACAAAAAATTACCCTAGAGATCATAGGACTACGACATATAAAATAATATGATCATTTAATGAAAGTACCTATTGTTTTCCCAAGTAATAACAAAAGAGAGTTGAGGATCAAAACTGATCTCAATGTATTATTCACATGGCTTGTAGTTTGAGAATAATCACAACCTTACATAATATGTATTATTCACTAGTTTCATTTAGTATGACAAATTTATATTGAGGATCTCCTATACTCCTAAATGACCATACACAAGAAGAATCTAACTTGCAAATATATAATTGAACATGAAAATGCATCCAAAGTATGGAATAAGATCCAATCCAATGGAAGTATGATTCCATATTCATTAGGTAACTTTAGAATGTGATAACTATTAACAATTAGATCAATAAAATAATAAAGTACTGGATGACCTTTTGAATGGTCCCCCAGTTAAGCATCTGGATGATTTTGTTGTCGAAGCAGAGCAAAACTCTACTACAACAAATGAAAAATTGATCTTAAGCAAGGACTAAACTCCATTTGGTAAATTTTTCTTCTTATTGGGGTCAAAAATCCTTGATCTTAATCTTTTATTAACAACAATTATGGAAATTCCGTCTTCAACATGGTGGCATCTAGTTCATTATTACTTCATGGAGAAATGATGACTTTTACCTGTTGTTCAAGAGTGAAGTTTTTATACTTGAAAGTGAGATCAATATATTCTATGCACATCTACAATACATAGATAAATAACAAATACAATATAATAGTTCAAGTTCTTAAGGTAAATGGAGTTCTGGTAAAGTAATTATTCTTCAAAATCATCCAAATGCTAAAAACATAAACTACAACTTTCTATTTACCAATCTTCTACACAATCCTCTACCTTTACCACCCCATCACCATTAACAAGATATGTGAAGGCCTCCTTCCAATAGTGCATTATTATTTCCAACCCTGATAATCCACCCTGTCTCTATCATCGCACCATCCTTCACCTTTATCGTCCTTTTCATTTCTGACCATAACTCGAATCAATGCTATTCATCCCTAACTTAAGAAAGCCGATTATTAATCCTATATCATCTATTTATTTTCCAAACAACATATCTCCTCTTCTAATAATTATACCAGTTATGAAAACATATCATTTTAACTAATGGAGTGATGTCTCGAGGGGACAAGCGTTAACCTATTATTTTTTTGCTTGCATGCAAACTTATTAACACTTCTTTTTTTGTTGTAATTTCACAAATAAGAAAGGTATAAAGAGAAGTTTATAGTTTTCCTATATTCCAAGTCTGGCACCTTGTTCATGAAGTTTGTTATCAACATTGAATCTCGTAGAAGTTAGAACATTAAACTCTTTCTCTGAGATTTTTTTTACATAGTTATTATAGTCCTTGTACTATGGAAATAAATCCTCCCCTTACCCACCTCCCAACCCCTAACCATTGCTTATAGTGAGGCTTATTCGATAAGAGTAAGAAATAAACAGGTTTCTGTCATCCTCTGTGAAACCCTTCATCTTTTAGCTCTTATTTCATTCCTTTTAGAAACCCATCTGTGTTGAACGATGTGCTAAACTGTGAAAATTAGTTCTTAAAAAATAAAATTAGTACAACTCAAATGGGATCCAATATTAAACCATTTATGCATAGTTATGGAAACAAAACCCCAAAATCTTACCAACCCAGACACACTTACAGTTGATTTTACTACATTTAGATAGAACAAATTGCAACCATCATTGCATGAAAAATGTACCCTGGAGCCTCACTGAACCCAATAATTCTTTTGTCATCACTTCATTTCCTATGCATGCACCGATATTGACATAATTATAAAGATCGTAGACAAATAGATACCCTAGAGATCATAGGACTACAACATAAAAAATAATATGATCATTTATGAAAGTATCCACTGTTTTCCCAAGTGCATACCAAAAGCCCCAGGCCAAAGGACTTACCTCACACACCAAAGAGCAAGAAATTTGTCGGAAGAAGAAGGTTACCCCGAAATCGTTAATCATAATAGAACATAATCACCAATCGTGACATTCCAGAGCAATAAATTTAATGAAACAAACACCCAACAATGAATGAATGAAATAAAGAAAGAAATACAGAGGTTTAAAGGAAAGTATGATAAAACTAGGAATATAATTGACCCTAACTAATAACCAATAGGCCCATGCCCAACCATTTGGCCTGCCCCACTTCATCCCTCCACAACACTCCAAAACTAGGCTTATTCCAATGAAGTGGCAGTTGCTGGTGAATGAGAAAGCGTTCCAAAACTCCAGGGACACTCGCTGGTGAATGAGGAGGCGTTCCACAACTGTGTTTCCTGCTATAAAGCCAACTATTCAAGGGGAAGAGGTTTTGCCTCAAGGTGTAACTATGATAATTGTTTTATACTGTTTTATTATTTATTAGTTACTAATTGTTTTTTTTTTTAATGTTTTAATGTTTTAATTTTTTTTCCTAACTATTTTAATTTGATGGCAGACAATTTTTCAATTGTCTAACAATGGATATGATGGTGAATAATGATGCAGAGTGGCAATTGGGGGAGTTCTTCCAAAGGGGCCTTAAAACGAATTATAATTAGATATATCTATAATAACATCTAGTATTATAACATAACATATATATATATATATATATATATATATATATATATATATATATATATATATATATATATATTATATATATATATATATATATATATATATATTATATATATATATATTATACGTTCATAACATAACTAACTATATTCCAACCTAGATCCATCTTAACTCCAGATTATTAAGCGTGAGAGGGATCAAATCTCTAGTGGTAAAACATTTTTTAGTGAAAACACGAGGAAATGTTTGCACCTCAAGAGTTTTGATCCCTCTCAACACTTAATAGATCGGAGTTAAGATGATCTAGTTGGTTATAATATATATATATATATATATACTATATATATATATATATATATTATATATATATATATATATATATATATATATTATTAGCTCGGTTAATTAAGAGAGTCTACTTGAAGCTCTTTTGTTAGACGGTAAAATGTAATAAGCTCCTCTGCTATAACTTAAAACCTGATAAGAATATATACCTTTGTCTTTGCAAGAGTTAAGGATATTAAATCTCCTTCGTTTAATTTTATATTAATGCTATCATTTGATCTCCTAAATAAAACTCAATAACAATTGTATCAAAACTAAGTTGTTATGAATATTTGAGAGACATGGTTGAGTGAATTTTCATGTGGAGGTTAAAACTAATGGTTGAAACTGTCTAAACTGAGCAACTCCAATAAATTCTAATGACACAAAAAAATATAGAAAAATGTAAGACTGCATGTATCGTATTTTATTTTTTTTGTGCTCATTTTTCTCTTCACACTCAAGAGTAAAATTTCAAACATATAAAATAACATGAATAACATACAGAACAACCTAGAAAAATCTAATCTTTGAAACCTATGTAACAAAGTGAGAAAGGTTGATTTTCCCAAGTTTTACATGGAATAAAAGCATCCACAGAGCTATAAAGTCCTCATGTAGTGTGCCTTTATTGAGTGGTTTCTTTGCCAAATTGGATATGAAAATTGTTGAGCGTTATGATATTTGTTATGGAAAGTAGGATTTACTTTGATCTAGCTAAAAACTATTAACAATGAATGTCTCACATTAGCGAAGAATTCCTTTAAATAGGCTACAATAGAGAAGAATATCGTGGGGAAAACCATGGGTTGATAAAACTTGGAGCCCAAAAAGCTCTATCCGTAAATT
>APFE031482416.1:211532-259040 GCA_000404065.3 Pinus taeda
ATATATATATATATATATATATATTATTGATTCATATATGTCAACAAAAGCATGTAGAATGGTGAATTAGATATAAAAAACATAAAAACATAGATTGAACCATATAACATTATTGGGTGCAACCCAACTTGGCCTAGATTTTGATGAAGACTCAGCATTTTGGGGAACGGAGTGCGAAGTAAGGGATGCAGCGGAGCGCGAAGTTGACGCGCAGTGGAGCTATGGAGCACCCAAGTGGACCACGAAATAGATATACCACGCAGTATATGGGCTTCGGAGCAGATCGAAGCCCCTCCCTTTTTGTAGAAGAATACTATTTTGTATATGATGAATGGTTTTCGGACCATAGTAGCTTGTATTAGGGGATTCCATAGTAATGGACTGTGGTATTGTAATGATGGACCCTCAATGTAATAATATATAATAGGGTAAAATAATAAAGAGAAGAATCATCTTATGATCTAGATCTATGTTATGGGCGTATTTTGTTGATCTATACTTGGGAAGGAAGGTGAATCTCTGCAGCTGAGTGCGCATAAGCCTGAGTCCGCAGTTGAGTGCACAGACTGCCTGCAACTGATTGTGTAGGTTAAGAACTATTTGTTGTACAAATTCTCTATTATAAGCAACTATTCTTGTGGACGTAGTCCCACATTAGGATGAACCACGGTAAAAATTGTCTTCATGTGTTTATTTGCTTATTACTTGTTATAGCATAGTAGTTGCAATTTATTTCAATACAATAAAGTTTTATGGATGTATATGATATGTTTTAAGTGATGAAATTAATGTGGCGAAGTAATGCAAAGTAATCTATGCATGTTAAGTATCAGAAAACATAAAAATGCAACATCGCATCATCCCTAAAGGTTGCAGAAACCTAGTTTTTCATCCTCCCATAGTCACTTCACGTGAAATCTGCAATCTGCTTGCAGGTCGTTGCCGAAAGGGTTAGTGATTGAGGGTTTTGTTGGTGCATAGTAAAGCATCGAACATGGGTTAGCCCAACCTAAAGGCCAACAAATGGTTCCATTGTCGGGACCTAGATCTGTTTAAGGGATATGTTTATGTGGCATCCATCGAAGAAAGAAATCCAAGGCTAGGTAGAACATAAGGAACAAGAATTTGTAGATCAGGAGAATAGAAGTCCTCATTTATCATCTGAAAGGTGGTTACAAAAGTATATTTTCAAATATAAATACGAAATTTTCTTCGGTTCGTTTTATGTGGAGATGTACGAGTGGATATCAAGGTTGACTGAAAGAAAATAATATTGTTTTAAAGGAGATGAACCTATGGAGTGACTCTTGAACTAATTCAGTGACTCAAGAACACCGATAATAGAATTTCAAGAAATGTTGATTTCTGGATTGATAACATCTTGGGAGGATTCATTACTGAGTCCACGGTAGACTTGACTGTGTCCTACAATGAATCAGAACGATAATTTTTCAAAGGACCTTAAGGTAAGTACTTGAGATCTCAGAAACTTTGGATTAAGATGTTGTGTGAAAAGGGAGTTTTATGAATGCAGTCAGATTATTAGTTTACTTATGTTTGGGAGAAGATCCGAAGAAGATATTCCAACAAAGCGAAGTAGAAAAGGATATGGAATAGACACTAGAAAGAGATTGCATGGCTAAGATCTGAAGACTTTCATAGAAACTGACTATAACCCTCTTTTGAGTGAATCTGAAATTGAAAAAAAGCCTCCCTGAAAGCCCCGAAGTAACCCTGCAGTATTCACCCTTCCATCCTGAAAGATCACCAAAGCCAGAATCGAGTAATAATCAGGGTGATTTTGGTTTTCCTCCCCCTACCCCCCTCCCTCCCCCTCTGAGAAAAAACATGACCGATGATATTAAGCTACATGTTTTTAAAGGAACTAGATCAGAAGATCTTAAACAATTCTGATTTTTATGCGAAGTAGTATGGACAACAAAGTAGGTCCATGATGAAAATATAAAGAAGGCACAACTTGTCATGAGATTCTGATATCGAAAGTTAACATGGTACATGAAGTATTCAAGAAATCAGGTTAGATCATTCGTAGATATTAAAACAATGTCGGTAAAAGAATTCAAGAAACCGAAGTCTGAAACACAATGTATCATAGAGTTAAACAAAATCAAATAAAGGCCTACTAAGTTTGTTTCAGAATTTGACCAGAGATTCAAGGTATTATTATATTAGGTGAGCTTCCACATAGCTCCGCAAAAAACATAAGTACTGGTTCATAGTTGCATTCCTTCCACATATAAGATTTCCTTTGATGAAACAAAAGATAGAAACTCAAGCCAAAGCTCTGGAGCTGGCGATGAAATTAGAAGCTTCACCTATAGGAGATTCCAATGCATGAATGCAACAGATTCAAAGTCAAATGGAAAACTTGACTCTGTAGTTACAAGATATGAAGAAAAAAGAAGAAGTTAGAGAAGAACTTTGGTGCGCAAAGTGAAAATTAGAAGGCCACTCTAAAGAACAATGCCCTCTCTTCAGAAATTACATGGCTAGTGGAGCACCAAATGCTTTGAATGTTAGATCCAGCCTATGGTGTGAGATATGAAAAATTAGAGGTGAACATAGGTCATAAGATTGTTATTTATTGCAAAAATATGTGCAGACTCCCAGGAACTTATATTGCAAGTTCTGGAAATCAATAGGGCGTGATGAGAACCATTTTTGATCTTATGAACTAATGATGGAGCGTGGCGTTGATAGTTACAGAATACAAGTGGAAGAACATGGACATGAGGATAATGGAAAATGCAGTGGTCGAGGAGGTTATCAAGGAAGAGGACAAGGTGGTGGAGCTGGTCGAGGATGTGGAAAAATTATTTGCTATAGCTGCGGCCAACCAGGACACTTTGTGAGAGATTGTCAGAATCCCACTAGGACAAGTAAGTATTGTAAAGCATTTGATCATGTAATTGAAGAATGTCTGATACCTAAGGGAAAAATGCAAGAGAAGAGAAACCAACAGCCAACATAGAATATCCAAATGATGATTTCCGAAAGGAGAATCGATGATCCTCAAATCAATATTATTACTAGAAGTGGAGCTGCGACTAGTGATGACAAAGTAAATGAAAAGGAGAAATATAAAACTACATGGGTAAGAAAGACTGCTGAAAAATCTCTTTTCTTTTATATTCAGAAGGAAAAAGAAGTATTTATGGAAGGCAAGCGAAGCTTTATGGATGTTGGAGCTTCAACATCTAGTACACAGCCGAAACAGAAAAGTAACTATGACATAGCATCAACTTCGACATAGAAACAAGATTTGACACAATATCAGGAGGAAACAAACCAAAAAGGTATTTTAAAGTCTTTTCTGCAAACTTGTATGAAGTTATTAAGAGATCAAAAGGTTGTAGAAGAACTTTAGGAATTGATAGATTCATGTGCATCTAAAGAAATACCGTGAAGTGAGTTGCGCGCAATTAACAATTTGCATCAACATAAGATAACATGAAGAGAAATGAGCCTTAGTGCACAGATAGGATACTATGAGATGGATCACATTATTTTAGATCTAGGATCTCAGGCTAACGTTTTGACAAATAAAACATGGGAGTTAATGGGTAAGCCAAAGTTACAGTGGTCACCTATTCAACTAAGGATGGAAAATCAGCAGAAGATCTTCCCCTTAGGAAGACTATCACGCGTGAAAGTGGACATTGAAGGAGTTTGCACTATGACTAACTTTGAAGTAGTAGAAATTGTAGATGAAAGTAACCCATTTCTTGCATTGCTTGGACTTGATTGGATGGTTATAATTAATCGAAAGTAGAGGAAAATGATATTCGAAGGGAATAATAGGAGGGGAATTATTCCCTGGGATCCATCAGAAGGAGCAAGGTATAAGGAGCTAGTTAGAGAAGAATATTGCACTGCTGATATAGATAATATCTGTCAATTAACAACAAAGGAACGAGAATTTTTTAACCCTACTATAGAGGGAAAGTTAACTTGGGAGCATGATATTTCTTGTGCATCAGACTTAGAAGAAGAATTAGAGAATTGGCAGAACATGCTACATGAAGTATCTACAAGGCACTGTGCAAGAGTTACTAAATCATTTCACTGTATGACATCTGAGGTATGTAACCCACCTTCTTATGATGGCTGAGGTAATGTGAATGTTTTTCTTGATGATTATGAGGAACAATTTCCAAAAATTAAAATATTGTTAGCTTTGGATATAGCCCTAAAAGCTACTCTTGCTAGATGGTGGGGTACACATAAGAAGAATATAAAAGGTTGGCGGGAATGTTGAAGGTTGATGTGGATAAGGTTGGTCAGGTAAACATAGAGATGGAGTTGAAATACGATGGTGAAACAAGTCCCAGGGAGCATATCCGGTTGTGTACTACAATATGGAAAGATATTCCACAACAAGAATGGGTACATGGGTTTATTCATACATTGGATACAATTCCTCAGAATTGGTAGTTGGAAACAAAGCTTCAACTTGGTATTGCGAGCTGGGAAGATATGGTTGATGGGATTATATTGACATTTAGCTTTGAAGGTGATTTTCCATATATAGATTCAACCCTTCAGAAAATTAAGAGGAAGATATTTGAAAATACAACTCCAAGGACATGGTAGCAACTTGATTGGGCTGTGCAAATAGAACATGAACTAGAATGCTACAACCTTATTGCAAAAGAAAAAGAAGATCGTCGCAACATTGACATAGAAGAATCATAAGGACATAGTTAAGTAAATGGACATGAGCCATAGATACCAGATATAATAAAGCCAGTAAATACAAAGAAGGTAAATATAGGATTATAAGAGGAACCAAAGTTTGCAACTATAGGAGATTATTGGGATGAAGAAACAGCTAACAAAGTGACAAAACTGCTTCATGAATATCAAGAGTTTTTTCCCACTAAGTTTTCAAAAATGAAGGGTATAGTAAGAGATTTAGGATTTATGAAGCTCCCACTTAAGCCTGATGTGAATCCGGTCAAGCAAAGACCTTACAGATTGAATCCAAAGTATAAGGAGAAAGTAAAATTTGAGTTGGATAAGACGATAGCAACAAGAATCATTGAACCTATGGAAGAATCAGAATGGGTAAGTGCTATGGTGGTACAAGAAAATAAAACTCAAGGAGAAATTAGGATCTATGTTGATTTGAGGAAGTTGAATGATGCATGCTTACATGATCCTTTCCTTACCCCTTTCAAAGATGAAGTGTTAGGAAATGTAGGAGGTCAGGAAATTTATTCATTTATAGATGGATTTTTAGAATAGCATCAGATCAGAAATGCATCTGAAGATTGACATAAGATCACCTTTGCTACAAAAAGGGGTTCATACCAATACACAGTTATGCCTTTTGGACTGAAGAATACCCCTACTATATTTTCAAGAGTGGTGGTCACAACGTTCAAAGAATATATCCACAAATTTCTAGAAGTATACTTTGATGATTGGACAATATTTGGGTTGTTAAGAAAATATACTAGAAGTTTAAGACTTATGCTTGATACATGTAGACAACATCAGATATCCTTGAACTTAAAGAAATGCATATTTTGTGTACCTTTTGGTATATTGTTGGGACATATTGCTTGCAAGCAAGGATTGATGGTGGACCCTGCAAAAATTGCTATCATTGTGAAATTACCTCCACTGAAGATAGTAAGACAACTTCAGACTACGTTGGGACATATAGGATATTACATAAAGTTTATCAAAGGATATGCTTAGATTACTGCACCTATGGAAAAATTATTGAAGAAAGATGCCACTTTTCAATGGGATGAAGAATGTCAAAAGAGCCTTGACATATTGAAGGAAAAGATGGTAGTTGCTCCTATACCAGTATTCCCTGACTGGAATAAGAAATTTCATGTACATGTGGATGCTTCTTGTATAGCTTTGGGAGTGCTACTAGCACAACTTAGTACAAGAGAAATTGATCATCCTATAGCTTTTGCAAGTAGGAAACTATATAAAGCAGAGAAGAATTACACAACTATAGAAAGGGAAGGATTGGCAATGGTGTATGCATTGCAAAATTTTAGACATTATTTGTTGGGGTTACATTTCAAGATGTTTATAGATAATTTTGCACTAAAGTATTTGGTTAATAAGCTTGTTTTAGGAGGGAAGATTTGCAGATGGTTATGGCTGCTCTAACAATATGAGTTTGAAATTGTTGTTAAGCCAGGAAGATTGAAAGAAGGACTTGATCATTTGTTAAGATTGGAGACATGTGAAGAACCAACCAGTATATAAGACAATCTCCCTGATGCGCAGCTATTTGCAATCAGAATTGCATATGATCATTTTGTAGACATTATTCAGTTTTTGAACACAGGAATGACTCCTTCAGAATATACTACGAAGTAGAAGAAGGAATTAGTGGTTAAGGCAACTGATTTTTCATTGATAGCAGGACACTTATAGAAGATGGGACTAGATGAGATATTGCGCAGATATGTTCCTGAACATGAAAGGAAAATCATTCTAATAGAGGCTCATGAGGGCACAACTGGTGGACATTATGCAAGAAAAACTAATGCGCAGAAGATTTTGAGAGCAGGATTGTGGTGGCCTACACTACATAGAGATGCAAAGGAGTATTGCAGAGCTTGTGATGTGTGGAAAAGAATAGGAAAACCTTTAAGAAGAGATGAGATGCCACTAGTACCAAAAGTTACATTACATGCTTTTGATAAATGAGCTATTGATTTTGTTGGACCTATCAATTCACCTGGAAAGAGGACTGGTGAGAGGTTACATAATTACTGCAAATAATTATTTGACAAGATGGGACGAAGCACAACCAATAAGAGATTACAGTGTAGAGACTGTTGCGAAGTTCATTTTTGAATACATACTATCAAGGTTTGGATGTCCAAAGATTTTGATGAGTGACCAAGGTTCCCACTTTTTGAATAAAACCATCGAAACATTGATTAAGGAATTTCAAGTTTATCATCAAAAGAGTACTCCTTATCACCCTCAGGCCAATGGAACTGTGGAAGCATTTAACAAGATTTTGGAGAATGCACTGAATAAGGTATGCAATGTACACCCAGATGATTGGGACCTTAGGATTCAAGCAGCATTATGGGATTATAGAACTACATGCAAGAATTTGATAGCTCAGACACCCTTCAGATTAGTTTATGGGCAAGAAGTTGTGATGCCCATGGAATACATTGTCCCTAGCTTAAGGATTGCAACCTTTACAAATATGGAAGACCTTGACATAATGGGTTAAAGAATGTCACAATTGATTGCTTTGGAAGAAGAAAAAAGTTTATAGCAGGATTCCATTAGCAAGTACAAAAATCAAGGGGAAAATGCTGGCATGATAGGCATATTAAACAAAAGAAGTTCTAGGTAGGAGACCTTATTCTCCTCTATGACAGTAAGTTTGTGAAGTTCCCAGGAAAATTCAAAATGCACTGATTGGGCCCATGCATTATCAAATATGTTATTGATGGAGGCTAGTTCAGTTAGCGAAGTTAAATGGAGAAGTGATTTAGGGAAAATTAAATGGCAGTAGGTTGAAGTTGTACAAGGACAACCCTGCCCCTATATCTTTTCTCTGAGGAAGAAAGGAGAAAAGTATTAGTGCCACCTGTAGCTGAAAGAGGGCACTAGACTATAAACTACACTGCAGAGTGCTTCGACATAGGAAGTTACTTCACTATAGTCTGGAGTACGTTGAATTTCATAGGATTTGTGATGTAAGACGAAATATGCACGACACTGTGGAATGCATCGAAGTTCACTGGAAAAAGAAAATATATGACTGTTAAAAGGGAAAAATACGTGGAAAATTACATTTATGAGGATAGATATGCAATTAATGAGTACATCTGAAAACAATCTAGACAAAATCAAATCTAATGATGGGATTCAAATTTCAGAATTGTTACAAATAAACCGCCTTCTACCCAGATTAAGAACTTTATTGAATCAAGAGCTTAAGTGTTCATAATGTGAAGAAATTGCAGAGAATTTCTGCATGAATGTTCTGTCAATTGAAGAATTTGTGTGTATATTCGAGGAAAGAGGCATAGAAGGAGTCATGGAAGCGGCCATCGCAGCAACTGTTGGTACGCCCGCAACATCAGCTCAGATGCCCATAGTAGCATCACCATCACTGCAAATGCAGAGGAGATCCACGAGAAAGAATCTAGCTAAGGAAGTAAGAAGCAAGAAGAAATGGGATAAGGAACCTGCTAAAGCTCAGCAAAAACCCAAGCCAGTCAAAGACAGTGACGAGGAAGTGGAGGAAATACAGACAGAGGAAGGCGGCACAATATTTTTATCACCCCTAGCACCATACATCCCACTGAGGAAACCAAATGCCAAACACATCAAAGAATCAAAATATGCGAAGTATGGCACGTTTGTACCTTTGTTGCAAGAGGAAGTACCCTTTAAAGGAGACATTTTAAGCAAAATTTTGCAGCTCAAGTTCGCGGATTACAATTTTAACGATAGAAATAAATACCCTCATTTTGCACCAAAACATTACCTAAAGCAAGTGCACTACCTGGACAATGGAGTGACAAGATTAGAGCCACAACGATGGGCGAACATGTTGGTGCAATTAGGGCTATTAAATGTGTTCAATGTACCACACTTTGACAGAAGTGCGGGAAGCACATCATTTGTGCGACAGTTGTTCGTGCTCGTGCACGATGGGAATATATGGATGGGGGAAAATATCCCCATAAACCCTATGCTGATTTGGAGGATCACACAATTTCCATACCAAGGACGGAACCCTGTGAAGGAGTTCGTCGAAAAAGATCAGGACCGCACTATAGCGGAGAGTATGAAGAGCAAGTTCGAGCTGGTAAAAGGAAAACGAGGTTACAACATAAATTTGATCAGTGACAAATAAGTTCGCTTCGCGACGCACATATTGGATGGAAAGATTATAAGGAAATGTCACGTGAAACGAAGTCCCTGCTTCGGTAGTGTTGCTAGCTGCATAGTGTGCCAATGGGGTTCGGTATAACTGGGCCGAATACCTGTGCAAATAGTTCCTCGAAGACTATCATGGGGTCCAAGAGAAAGGTACAACCTTCCACTATGCTTGGTTAATTTGATTATTTCTTTGATGGCGTGGAGGGAACTAGATGAGTCACAGTTCCCTCAAGTACCTATATATACCTGTGAAGCCGCAAGGTACACTTCACTGTGGTTTACCACCCAAGCGTCGCGCACACAAGAAAACCACATATTTTTTGTACATTATGAGATGGATTTGCACATGCTAGTGAACCAACATCCCATACTCTCACCAAGATTATACGAGCAGTATAACTCTATGGCGAGGTTCAAAGCAGGTTTTCATAGGGATATATGGTGACTGGAGATGATCTTGCAACGCAGATACAGGAATGGCCTGAAGAATGGATGACTGCGCTGGAGGTAACAAGAGATAGTGAGACAGAAGGAGAAGAGGTGGACACTTCACAGCATGGCGAAGCCAGTGGGAAAGAGAAGGAGTAGGATGAACATGAGTTAGAGGAAGAAGAGCACCATGATGAGGGTCAACAGGATCTTCCTGAGGGAGATGAGTAGACCAAGGAGACAGAAAAGGCAGAAACAAAAAAAACTATTGCAGAGAAGAGGAAGGCAGAGAGCGAAGCTGCCTCAAAGAAAAATAAGAAGCAGAAGGCCGATAAGATGAAGGATATCATGGTCTTTACTGAAGAGGAATTAGATCAAATTGGGGGTAGGATACAAGAATCAACAACATAATCCTGGAACATAGTCAAAGATCGCTATTGCGCACTTCTGACCAGTGTTGTGGAATGCATCGCAGAATTGAAGATAATGGCTCAAAAGGTCAAACAACGAACACAGATAGAGGAAAGGGTTGGAGCAGAAAGGCAGATAGAGCCTACACTCTTAGAAAGGCTAGCACAGATACCTATAGGAGTATTACAATTTGAATCTTCCGAACTGCAACAACAGGCTAAAGAATGGAAGCACGTCAACATAAACATTGCAGCAGTGCCATTTCCAAGACTACACAAACTGCACATGGAGATAATTGAAGAACTAAATCTGCACGAACAACATACATCGCAACTAAATATACAGGTGGAAAAAGAGCGAGTTGCGCTATGGTAGAAGCTTGAGCAGGTGATGCAAAAAAGGATCAAATGGCATAGGAATGCCTAAAGATCAAGGAGGTGGCTGAAGCCACATGGAAAGAGATTCCAGACCTTGATTTCCAAGAAGAAGAGTCAATAGATGAAAAGGTTGCGAATATCGGCCTTGCAGTGAAGGGGTATAAGGACAAAATTTCTGAAGTGCAATTTAAGTATGAAATGTAGATTAGTGAGCTACAATTCAAGCTATAGCCAACTACGCCACGGGAAATAAGGGATCAGAGGGAGACTGACCTAAAGAATGTAATGGCCAGCATCTCCGCAACATTGGAAGGCTATGGGAAGTTGTTAGATGAAAGTTTGAAAATTTGGAATTTACTGCAGGAAGACCCAAATGTACAAAAACTGCATGAAGAAATGCAGGAGAAACAATAACAGTTAGAAGAGATTCGGGCATCTGTGAAGACCTTACCAATCTCATAGAGGCTCATGAACATCAATGGGAATAAGGCCCTCTCGAAGAAAATTGAGGAACTAAAGGAGGAGCATATTTTAATAGAAAGGACTCAGCCTTGGTAGGATGAGGCCCTCCAGTTATCACAGTTAGTGGATGAGAAGCTTCATGAGCTTCGACAAATGGAAACAATGTTGGTGCAGAATGCTACAAAAAATGTGACAGAGGCATTGTTGGAGGAAGCACACAACAAGAAAAAGCAGGTGATAGAAGCTCTACAACAGTTCAATCAGGCCTACAACAACATTGCAGTAAAAATCAAAGGCAAAGCAGCTGAGTAAATTAGGACGAGTCACATGTGAGTGTTGGGGACCTGTTGGGCACAACCCAACTTGGCCTAGATTTTGATGATGACTCCGCATTTTGGGAAGTGAAGTACGAAGTAAAAGATGTAGCGGAGCGCGAAGTGGATTGCATAGTGGAGAAATGGAGCGCCAAAGTGGATTGCGTAGTAAATATACCACACGGTATATGGGCTTCAAAGAAGGTCAAAGCCCCTCCCATTTCATAAAAGAATACTATTTTGTATATGATGAATGATTTTCAGACCATAGTAGCTTATATTAGGGGAGTCCATAGTATATGGACTATGGTATTGTAATGACAGACCCTCGATGTAATAGTATATAATACGGTCAAATCTTAAAGAGAAGAATCATCTTATGATCCAGATCAGTGTTATGGGTGTATCTTGTTGATCTATACTTGGGAAGGAAGGTGAGGCTCTACAGCTGAGTGCGCAGACGCCTGAGTCTGTCGATGAGTGCGTGGACTGCCTGTAGCTAAGTGTGTAGGCTAAGAACTATTTGTTGTACAAATTCTCTATTATAAGAAATAGTTCTTATGGATGAAGTCCCACATTGGGATCAACCATGGTAAAATCTGTGTCTTCATGTGTTTATTTTCTTATTATCTGTTGTAGCATAGCAGTTTCACTTTATTTTAGTATAGTAAAATTTTATGGATGTATATGATATATTTTAAGTGATGAACGTAATGTGGCAAAGTAATGCGAAGTAATCTATGCATGTTAAGTATCAGAAAACATAAAAATAGCACATTGCATCATCCCTCGAGGCTGCAGAACCCTAGTTCTACATCCTCCCATAGTCACTTCGGGTGAGACTGCGATCTGCTTGCAAGTCCTTGCCAAAAGGGCCAGTGATTTTGGGTTTTTTTGGTGCGCAGTAAAACATTGAACCTAGGTAAGCCCAACCTAAAAGCCAACAAACATCAGTCATCTAGAAGTTATAATCTTCATCAACCACATTCACAAATTAGTAACATACAAAATATTAAATCTCATGATTCATCAACCTTAAACTTTCAAGCTTTCAAAATTCAATATATAACATTTATCATCATTGAACACCAAAGTTGTACCTGTAAGATAAGTGTAACCATTACAACAAAGAATATATAACATGAAATGAAATGTTATAAAATGAAATGAAATGAAACAACTTTCAACTTTCACAAAGCATCATATTCATAATTCATTACCAATGAGTTATAATTGCCAACTTCAAACTTTAAACTTAAATTGTCATATATTGTTTACAAAAAATATCATAATGAATATGAAAGAGTGAACAATTATAAAAACTACTAGAAACTAGAAAATACAAGTAAATATATTATCTATTGCTAATGCTTGGCCTTCTTGTCGCCATGAGAAATGTATAATTTTTTAGTCTTGTTGGAAAATCAAGATCTTTGTCATTAATATCACCCTCCAAGCACTAACATAAGATAGAAAAAACATAGCATGTCAAGTCAATATTTTGTTTGAGTGATGGGTACAATTTTAGTAGGGTCATGATAGAGGAGTTCGACAACCAATGTCACTAACATCAAGGTAAATATAGGGATTTGTGCTCTTGATTAAATATGAGTTCCATACCCTAATACATGACAATATCCAATGGAAACATTGCAATCCCCCCAATCTTGAAATCCTGAAAAACTAATAAGTCTGCTGGATTTTGAATGAGGTATAAAATTCTAATTTCTCCATATGAAATTTAATCGGGACGAAACCACTCTCAAACATCTTGAGTCATTTCATGGTAATGTTAAAAGTTTAAGGGAAAGGATGAAAGTGAAGATGAAGGAGAATGTCACTTTTGCTTTAAGAATTTAACATTACCATGAATCACTTATCAATACTAAGGCCATAGGCTTGATCATTAGGCTGTCTCACTAAAAAATTATTTGTTTCTTTAAAAAAAAATGCATTTGGAATGTTACTGCAAAAAAAAAAAAAATTGCAAAAATGGTTAGGGAGTGAAAATTTCGTCCCCGGGGTCACTCCTGAGTCGCTCCCAAAGGGAGTGCGCTTTGGGAGTGGGTTCGAGGGGGCGGAGCCGCTCCCTTGCGACCCTGATTTAACCATATAACTATATATATGAGTTCAAGTTTCAACAATGTATCATTGATACATACAATAAATACACGATGAAAAGTGCATTTTAAGTGAATAAAAACATTTTAACTCTTTTCTAATTTGTACCACATTGTTTCATTACATAGTATGATGTACTAGAAACATTTTATTCATGTGATTGCATCTAGTATATGGCATGTGTCCTTTAATCAAACATTATATGAACTTGTCTTATGGAATATTTGGTTGGCATGAAATTTTATTAGTTTTGCAAATAGGTTTATTTTCTTTTTTACATATATTTACATATTTATCCTCTATGAATAAAATTCATTATTTAGAAATGGGAAAAAGTGTGAAGTTAGATTTGATCACTTCTTTCAATTATGTTTACATGGAACTCAATACTTTGGTTGATAAATGATAAAAAAAATGAGACTCTAAAGTTTAGGACTTTGGGCTTGATTATTCTACTTATGTTTAGAAATTGTTAAGTTCTTGTCAACATTCTTTCTAAGTCAACATTTTTTTCTTCGATTAGTTTAGATGTATTATATGTAATATTTTTGTATTATGTGTAATAGTTTAGTCAACGTCTTGGATTAGTTTATGTTGATTTGGGATAACATCGGATGTGCTCTAGCCATGAAATTTGGTGAAGAGGCTAAGGCACATGAGATCTCCAATACCTAGAAATGGTTTGGGCAGATTTTAAACAGTTTGGGAGATATTAAAATAATTAATATTTTTAATGAAGAACCTAAGTCTAAACTTATGGAAAATAAAATATTAATGGATATTAATATAAAACTAGATTAGAAGGTTCCAAAAATCATGGATCAAGCCAAATCTAATCTTAGCCATTGATTAGAGATTTAATCTCGGCCGTTGAAGGACGAACATGAAAAGTATAAGAAGAGGCTTGAGGGTCAGTTGGAGAACACACTAGAGTGATCAATCATTCATTTTACTAGAGCGAGGTTGCTAAGCCAAGTTGAATCAGTGATTAGCAGCGAGGGGCAGTGAGTACAAGGTAGAGAGGCAGATACAATACTGAGAGACCAACGCAGAAGCAAAGAGAGCAAGAGCAGCAACTAGTCCAGGCTATGCAGAGCCCAACAAAGACAACGTAGAGGCCAGAGGGATTGAGTCATCCACGCAGAGGTTGTTGGAGTGACGTAGAGGGTCCTAGAGGCTGCACAGTGCCTCAAAGAGCTGACGTAGAGGGTCCTGGGGTCGACGTAGGTCAGCAAGAGGCTGATGTAGAGGCTAGAAGGGCCAGCGCTGAGCTTCATTTGTGCCGGAGAGGGTTTCATAGGACAGGTTTTCTGAATGCCTATTTCCGAATAGAGAGGTATTTTTGCCGTGTATTTTTCTCTATTGGGTGAGCCGGTTAGGCACTTAGTTGTACTCAGAAAGACTGCATAATAATATAACCTTTAGAATAGCTACACCGTTTTCCCCGCATTGGGTTTTTTCGGGGACATTTGTCCAAAAATAACGGTGTCACTTGTGTGTTTGTTTTCTTTCAGCTAATGATCTGTAGATGTTGAGACTGTACTTGTGTTTATTTTTAGTATTTATATGGTTAAATAACTTGTTAAGTAATTAAACAAGTAGGTGAAATAAACTACATAATGCATGAAGAATTTCTAACGGGTTAGAGTTAGAAATTCCAACATGGTATCAGAGCGTGATTCCAGATCACAGAAGAGCTGAAGGCATCAACTGAGTAGAGCATTTGTTGCAGAATCAACTGTCATGAGTGATAGTGTATGATCCTTGCAAAAGCGACAAAGGAAGGGTTGACACAGACGGACTGCGTCATCAGTCTGGGCTAGAGAGAGGCCAGTGCAGAGGCTGAGGAGGGAAGAAACAGGCTCACGCAGAGCCATGCTAAGGCCAGGAGGGCTGACGCAATTGGTAGAGGGAGTTGTTTTGCTGGTGTCAGGATTGCGTAGGGCCAAGAGGCTCAATCCTTCAGTTGTTGGGGCAAAGGAAGCTGTGGGCAGTTTGCAGGAGTGAAGCTGGTGGGGTGCTGCAGTCAGAATAGTACCTAACAGGGAAAAACCAAGGTAGATGGAGTTGCTGCTGAGGTAGATTTCTAGCCAAGGAATCCGTATCAGTGTTGCAATTTCACAGACGATCGGAGAGGGGAAACTTGACGGTTGGAAGAAAGATTTCCAAGAGGGAAATCAGGACTCAGAGGAGTCCAGAAGAGAAATTCCAGATGGGAAGTAGAGAGACTCAGAGGAGTTGAACCGAGAACTTCCAGAAGGGAAGTAGAGAGAATCAACAGGAGTCTAATCGAGAACTTACGGGAAGGAAGTAGAGAGATTCAGTAGGAGTCGAATAGGGAACTTCCAAATGGGAAGTAGACTCAGCAGGAGTTGAACATAGAACTTCTAGACGGGAAGTAGACTCAGCAGGAGTCAAACAGAGAACTTCCAGACAGGAAGTAGACTCAGTAGGAGTCGAACAAAGAAATTTAGATGAGAACTAGATTCAACAGGAGTCGAACCAGAGAACTTCCAGGTGAGAAGTAGACTCAACAGGAGTCAAATAGAGAAATTCCAGATGGGAAGTAGACTTAGCAGGAGTCAAACAAAGAACTTCCAAGCGGCAAGTAGAGAGACTCGATGGAGTCGACAAGAAGAGCAGAGAGATGGCCATTAATGGGCTAAGGGATTAGGATAGGTTGGATGAGGCATTAGACTTTGTCATTTGGAAGGCCAAGATCCTGTCTGTTCTATGTGCCCTGAGTGCTCATATGCCACTTGAGAAGAAGTGGGGAGACATCGAGTTGTAGTGAGGAGGGATATAGGTGATGAGGGGTAGGATCCTTGAGGTACCCAACCTCTTGGATTATACCTTACTATGGGAGCCCCGAAGAGAGAGTAGTAGGACTGGCGGATATCGGTACAAATGAATTCAGATGAAGCGATAGAGATTGCCACAGTGCATCAGTCCATGGGCAACATGAGGCTAGTAGGCTACAACAATGCGAGAGGCACGAAGAGTGTTGCACCAATTCAGGATGGCATAGAGAGGTATGCAACGGTGCAAGATGCAGGGAGTTGTTGCAGCAGTGCAGAGGTTAGTAGAGGGAGCATTTGTTAACGATAGAGGGAGCTTCAACATCAGGAGTGTTTCTAGCTTGATAGGTATGTCAGTAGTTGGGTGGATCAATTACTTACTTCTCAGTAACTGGGTTTTAGTGCAGTAGCACGATGTAGCATGATGAGAGGGGGTTGCAATGCAGATGTAGTGTTGGGAGAAAGGACCAGAAGCAACACGGATGTAGAGGGAGCTACCATACGGATGCAATAGTGGTAATGGTAGGGCCATGGGTAGTAGTACATGATGCAACAATGTAGAGGATGTTGGGCAGTAGGCCTAGCATCAGCACCAGGGACTGATGCCAGATGATCAGGGTGATACTCAGTGAGGAGTATTGCTAGAGCATAGTCCTCGCTAACAAGGAGTGTTGATTTGGGGTAGCATCGGATGTGATATAGCCACAAAATTTGGTTGAGAGGCTAAGTAACATAAGATCTCCAATACCCAGAAATGGTTTGGGCATATTCTAAACAGTATGGGAGATATTAAAATAATTAATATTTTTAATGGAGTCCCTAAGTCTAAACTTAGGGAAAATAAAATATTAATGGATATTAATATAAAACTGGGTTAGAAGGTTCCAAAAGTTATGGATCAAGCCAAACCTAATCTGAGCCATTGATTAGAGATTTAATCTCAGCGATTGAAGGACCAACAGGAAAAGTATAAGAAGAGGCTTGAGACTCAGTTAGAGAACACACTAGAGTGATCAGTCATTCATTTTGCTAGAGTGGGGTTGCTAAGAAAAGTTGAATCAATGATCAACAGCGAGGGGCAGTGAGTAAAAGGTAGAGAGGCAAAGAAAATACTAAGAGACCAACGCAGAAGCAAAGAGAGTAAGAGCAACAACCAGTTCAGGCTACACGGAGCCCAGTAGAGACAACGTAGAGGCTAGAGGGATTGCGTCATCCACGCAGAGGCTGTTGGAGTGACACAGAGGGTCCCAGAGGCCGCGTAGTGCCTTAGAGGGCTTATGTAGAGGGTCTTGGGTCAACGTAGCTTAGCAGGAGGCTGACGCAGAGGCTAGAAGGGCCAGCGCTGAGCTTCAGTTGTGCCGGAGAGGGTTTGTGGGACAGGTTTTCTGAATACCTGTTTCTGAATAGAGAGGTATTGTTTTCATGTATTTTTCTCTATCGGGTGAGCCAGTTAGGCACCCAATTGTACTTAGAAAGACTGCATAATAATATAACCCTCAAAATAGCTGCACCGGTTTTCCCGCATTGCGTTTTTCCAAGGACATTTGTCCAAAAACTATGGTGTCACTTGTGTGTTTGTTTTCTTTCAGCTAATGATCTGTAGATGTTGAGACTGTACTTGTGTTCACTTTCAGTATTTATATGGTTAAATAACTTGTTAAGTAATTAAACAAGTAGGTGAAATAAACCAGATAGTGCAGAAAGAATTTCTAACGGATTAGAATTATAAATTCCAACAGTTTACATGTATTACATGTATTATATGTAATATAGAGGCATCTCCTATACGCCCCCCAACTGCAGGTCATCAGAGTGTGGGGGGATATGCTATACATGGTTGGGTTCATGATAGATCACGTAGGCCATCCAGAGTGTGTGTTCCACTCATAGATCCTGCCTCCTACACTAGTCAGAGTGTTAGAGGCAGTATTTTTGTCTCTGCTGATGATCATGTTACTAATAGAGAACCTTCTTCACTTGTTCCAGGTACACATCCTATATTTTTGAATCCTCTTTAAACTTTATGTATTTATGTCTTGAAATTGTCTTTAATTTTTAAATCATCTTCAATTGATGCATTTGAATTTAATGTATATGTTATTATGCTTAGTTTTGTTATATATGTTATTAAATTATGTTTATGATTTTCATACCCTCAGCGAGGTGAAGCTAAGGATCTTCATGCAATATCGATCCCTCCATGGAATGACACTACAACCACTATTACATTGGAAGATGTTAGGGCCCAGTAGACATGGAGCACACGAGAGCTCAGTAATGTCCATGTTAGGTCGCCTATTAGGCGTAGTTTGAATTTGATGTTGGATAGCATTGAGAGGTTGATCGATGCATACCAGAGTGCAGGCCCATAAAGCCACCTCCTACATTCGATATAAAGGATGAGGAGGCTAAAGGTTATACACCCACATACTTGGGAGGCAGTGAAAGCCACCACCAGGGACATCGATGTTCGTGAGGCATTGTTTTGACATCCCTCTAGACCGTCGTGTTAGACATGCTAATCAAATTCCACTCAAATTCTTTAGCAATGTTAATGCAACCCCCTATGTTTATGATCAACTCATTGGAGCTTGGGGCCAACTCCCTTGCCATGACCAAGTCCTTGTTTACTTCACAAAGCATATATATGTAGAGTTCATATTACATATGAGGTAAGATTACACTGATACCATATCTGATTTTTATGGATCAAGCTTGGGACCTAGCTATGATCGTGTCGGGGCTTGTAGGGACCCTGCGCATGTACCACTACCTTCGAGATTTTTTCTAATATCGTCTTGGAGCGTGGTTGCCAACAGAGCTAGAGGAGTCATCACAACTTGACGCTCAAACTAGGCATACCTTTGCGCATAACATGCAGAGGACATTGAGCAGTACGCAAGTCGTATTTTGTGGAGAGATGAGCAGACCACCATTGTTTCCTCTTGACCCGCCAGTTCCATTATATGATGATGCATATCTTGAGAGACTACCAACCTACCAAATATTGTCATATGCACGTATATGTTGTGATGCCATCAATGACACTTAGAGGGTGCACAACTCGCGTGACCCAGGCCAGGTACATATATACGAAACTTTCAAATCTTATCATCAAATTATACATAATTTATATTAATTAATAAGTTCGTATTAGATTGCATTTATATTAATAAGTTCATGATAACATGTAGACACAACCTGACTACATGGATGAGGTTCTGAGTTCATTTGAGGGGGCAGTTGATTAACCAAAGCAGCCTCCACCAATGTATGTTTCCATGAATTCTCCTCCACCTCCACCTCCAGTGCCTCAAGACGCTCATGCGGAGGTAAACTTTTTTATTCCTAAGATCTCAACATTTTCTTTTTTTAAGTTACTTGCATGCTAATTAATTCGTAGACTAATTATAATTTCTCTTTTCCATTGTGTACATAGGCCCATATGCAAAGTGGTGTCGATGTCGCAGTTATGTGGATGCATGAGTGGGATGGTGGGTATATTTGCATTGATGATGCAAGTCCATCGACACAGATCCTAATCGTTGAGCCACGAGCATAGGAGCACCAAACCCGAATTGATCAAACCCCCATCTTACTTGAATTGCGTTTGGACTCGAATAAGGTTAGTAGATTCATATGTAATTAAATGTGGTTTAAAGTCATTTTTTACAGATTTTTTATTTTGTACAAATAATGTTCTAATCAATTTAATATACTACAGTACCAGATTATGGATGCTTACTTTGGGCAACGAAACTACATAGGAGTTCTAATGAAAGATTCTAGAGTAGATAATTTGTATTTTTCATGTCCATTTCATAGGGCACATTCACATGTGATATGTACAAACTTTGTATATTTTCATACATGTACAATTTATGGATATATTTTTATATATTTTTATAAGGACAGTTTATTGACACATTCATTATATTTTATTTTATGGATGTTTATTATTTTTTTTTTTTTTTTATGGATGTTCATTAAATTTCATATTTTATTTTATGGATGTTTATTAATTTTGTTTATGGGTGTTCATTAAATTTCATTTTTTGGATCTAATTTAGTATTTCAGTAGTTTAAAAAAATTCTATATAGTATAACTTTTATTAAAAAAACAACAATTTTGATTTCTAGTTTCATAGACTAACAAAATAAGTACAATCTTACTATGATGCAAGTCACTTTGATACTTAAAATGAAATAAAATATATCATGGTTTAATTAAACAACACAAATTATAGGATTGAAATTTAAGTTTTAAATTCAATTTTAAAATATGGTCGGTAAACAATTCAAATAAGTTTTATTCAATTTTATTTCTTTTGAGGTCATCTGCAAGAGCAAGTAGTCATAACATGATATAAGTCATATGTAAATTGGAATTTAATATACCAAAAAATAATTAATGATATGCTTTTATAATTTTATGAATTGTCCAAAATTTACTTGGCTATCCAAATATTTCAATCAATTCATGATCTTAAGACTTTCAATTAAGAACATTCAAGAAGTAAAATTTTACATTTAATAACAATTTTGATTTCTAGTTTCGTAGACTAAGAAAATAAGTACAATCTTAATACTATGATGCAAGTCACTTTAATACTTAAAATAAATTAAAATATACCATGTACATTAATTTAATATTGAACATGGAAAAAATTACAAATATGTTTCATATTGGCTTGTAGAAAGTGTCATTTAGTGTAATCAATGTATGTTAATTTAAACAATTAATTATATGTTTTTATAATTTTATATAATTTTATGAACTTTCCTAAATTTACATGGTTATCCAAGTATTTCAATCAATTCCTTATCTCAAGGTTCAATTAAAAAACACAAATAGGATTTAAATTTAAGTTTTATTCAATTTTAAAATGTCTTGTAAATTATCGAAATAATTACAATCTTATTATATGATGCAAGTCACTTTGATACATATATTAAACTAAAATATCTATCATTTAAGTGAACGAATTATTCGAGAAGCCCTCAAAATAGAGAAGAACCCTAATAACTTTAATAGGGAGGATGGATACAGACTGAGCCAATCCTGGAACTCGATATCCATCATCTCACCCATTGATTCCCACCCATCCCTTCATTGCCTCTCTCCCGTCTTTGGTGGCCTTCATCAAACCCCCCCGCCTTCATGAATCTTATTATCATTTCCAAAAAATTGTTCATCATTTCCAAATTGGACCATCATTCTATCTTCTTTAACCTTATTCCTTAGATTATATTCCCTATTTAATTTAATTATTAATTTCAATTAATAAATATTATTTATTATTTCGTTTTTTTTTTTCTTATTTATATTAATTGAATTTAGGCTTATGGGATCAATATTATATAAAGTAAGAAAACTTTATACAAATCACATAAGTGTGCTTCAATCGTTAGGAACAGATGAAGAGCATCAAGTTAAAAGGATGAAAAAAATTATAGTCGTGTTTAGATTTGACTACTAAATAAATTATATTTCATTTAATAATAATTTGATAGAATATAATTGTATATATTGATTAAGGAAATAAATAATCAAGAGGAAATTTTAATGAATATGAATACTCTAAAATAAATTAAAATAATATTTAGGTCAAACCTAAATAATTAAAACAATAAACAATTAATGAAATCAATATAATATATAATAAAATAAAAATAATATTTGGGTGAAACATAAATAATCAAAACAAGTTATTCTAAAAAACTTAAAAATAATAAATGGTCAAAATTATATATATATAATATATATATATATATATTATATATATATATATATAATATATATATATAATAAATTAATTAAATCAATAATAATAAAATAATTAATCATTTATTAATAGTCGATAAAAATACAAATAAATAATAAAATTAAGAAATTAGGAATATATATATATATATATAAGAAGAAATGGTAGGGATCCAACAACTGCTAATTTTTCAGTCATCATCTCTATTCAAATTCTTGGGCCTCCTTTCAATCTTTATAGCTTTCCTAAACTTACAATGATGGAAATGATCTATCTTAGCAATGGCTCGTGTGTCTTCAATGTAGATGTGGCGTTTGTCTTTTCCGCATGTTCTGCTAATGTTGAGGAGTGATTCCTCCCATATTTGATGTTTGTTGCATGTTCCTGAATCCTCTGATTTATTGAGCGGTCAGTTTCACCAACATAGGGTGTTCCATATGAACAAGGGATTACATAAACACCATTCATATTCTTAGGGTCCACCAAGTCTTTTATAGAGCTTAGGGAACTTTGAATAGTGTTAAGGGGCCTAAAGGTTGAGGGAACCTTGTGCTTTCTTAGGATCCTTGCAATCTTGTCAGTGGTCCCTTGTATAAAAGGAAGGTTTACCCCATAAAACCGATTATTGGGTTTTTTTTAATCTTGGAACCCTTGCCAGCTTTAAGGAAAGCCCTAAGACATTGGAGCTTATTATAACCATTCTTTTTTAAAACCTTGAGGAGATGAGTTTTCTCATCTTCAAGATGGCTTTCATCAAAAACTCTAAATGCTCGAGTGGATAAAGTGTTGAGAACATCCAACTTTTGAGCAAGGAAATGATGGGACTTAGCGTGAAGATACTGCTCCATGTGAGTTTTCTTCTGAAAGACCTAATGTGAGAATGATCCATCACCCCTCTTTGAAATAAAGACGTCGAGAAAAGGCAGGCTCCCAATGATTTCACATTCCATAGTAAAATTTATGGAGCTAGACATATTATTAAGATGATGGAGAAAGAGATCTAACGTATCCCGACCATGAGGCTAGATGATGCAGGTGTCATCAAAAAATATCTTCCAAAGTTTTGGTTTGTATTGAGCCAAGGATAAAGTTTTGGATTCAAAGTCCTCCACGAATAGATTAGCTACAACAGGGGAAAGTGGCGAGCCCATGGCAACACCACATCTTTGTTCATAGAATTCCCCTTCAAAACTAAAGAAAGTAGAGGTAAAACAAATATCAACCAATTTAGCAGTATCACGATCCACAATACAGTTGATGGCCTCAATTGGTCTATTTAACTAATTCCTATTTTATTAATTAAATTATTATAAAAGAAATCAACTAAGTTTTTTTTTTTTTTCATTAATTCTTATTTGAATTCTTTTTTCAATTCTTATTGTAATTAATTATGCTTTAATTCTTATTTTCAATTAATATATATTATTTTTATTAATTCTAATTTATTATAAATGAGATAATTTTTTTTTAAATTTTTAAATTTCCATTAATTCTTATTTCATTTTTAATTAATTCTTATTCTATTTTAAAATTATTATTATTCAATCATCAATTTTGAATTTGGTCAAATACAAATACAAATTATTATTTTTAATTAATTTAATTTGACTTAAGTTCCTTAAATATCATTTTGGTCAAATACCTATTTTACTTATTAATAAATTTAATAGTTTTTATATTTGACCTTGATTAAATTTATTCTCTACACGTTAACCCAATGGATACTTTGTTCCTTTTATCCTATAAAATGGCTCTTCAACACTAGTTTACTCACAAAATCTATTTGGTCCTCGATGATGGATGGATTAACCCTCTGAAACATTGGACGAATACAAAACATTACATAGTTCACTTTCGGAAATATCCAACAATATATATCATTTGTCAATTTAATATTGAGCATGGAAAGAATTACAAATATGCTTCATATTGGCTTGTAGAAAGTGCATCTTAGTGAAATCTTATTACAATGATTTTAAATTATTTGAATTCTAAAGTCATCCATATTATTTAAAAATCTATATATATGGAATTTTTTGTGACCCACCAATATACCATTGCATGGTCAACCCTTGCACGTATTTCATTCGATTCCTTATCTCAAGGTTTCATTAAAAAATAAAAATAGGATTGAAATAAGTTTTATTCAATTTTATTTCTTTTAAGATTATCTACAATAGTTGAGTCATAACATGATATAAGTCACGTGTGTTGGAATTTAATATACCAAAAAAAATATATGATAACATTTCTATAATTTTATATAATTTTATGAACTTTCCTAAATTTACTCTATTATCTAAGTATTTCAATCAATTCCTTATATCTTAAATTTCAATTAAAAAACTGAAATAAGTTTTATTCAATTTAAAATATGTCAAGATGTAAGTTCTACAAATAAGTTTTATTTGATTTTATTTCTTTTGAAGTTATTTCAATAGTTTATTCATAACATGATATGTGTGTGTGTGTTCCATTTGTTGCACTTTTTACAATCCAATTTGAACCCTCAATCGAATTATTTGAATTATATATTCCTGGCCCTCGATCGAGCTCCTAAGGTCCTTAAAAAAACAGATTTAGCACATTTTTTGCAAATTTCTCTGCAACACCATTCTACACCCTAGCGAACTTAAGATAGAATTTGTCCTTAAGTGGTAGAGTTGATCATGTTGGATTCGTGAACAAATCCTCTATCCCATGGCATATGAG
This sequence comes from Pinus taeda, assembly GCA_000404065.3. Classification (NCBI taxonomy): domain Eukaryota; kingdom Viridiplantae; phylum Streptophyta; class Pinopsida; order Pinales; family Pinaceae; genus Pinus; species Pinus taeda. The sequence continues at coordinate 235,838 of APFE031482416.1, forward strand.
TTTGACATTTTCGAATTCATATGATATTTTTCATCTAATTTCTTTTAAATGCTTGAAAGTTTTTCGGACAGTTTCAAAAGGCTGAATAAAAAATCAATAATATACAATATACAACATAAAAATGAAAACATAAAAAAAATAAAAATAAAAAAAATTAAAAAAAATAATATATTAGCTTACTTGAACACATGTGTCTAAAAAAATGCAATTGAAAATATTAATTTTTTAACTTTGAAAAGTAATAAAAAATATAATTTTGCATAAAAAAATAAAAATTTAAATTATGCATTACCCTAGTTCTCTTCGTGTGGCTCATTCATATATATATATATATATTACACATTTTAGACTAAGTTATGCTACATGAACACATGTATACTTGTTAAAATGTGTTAAAAATTGTAAGGACAAGCATTTCATTTAATAGAAAATTTTATACGACACTAATTGTTTTTTGCAAAAAATATCATTAGGAGAACAATACAATTCTCCACAAATTACACTTTTACTCCAAATCAAAATTCACAATGCTTATATAAATTTTGAGGCTTCAATTCAATAAAAGATAAATTTTGAAATTTCATCACCACATTTGACCCAAAAGTGTAACCCATCTTCATGTGTTCACCGTAAATCATGAATTACACTTATACTTCATATTAATTTTTAATATCAATATTTTTATCATGCCCAAAGCAAGGTATATTGTATTTTATTTTGGTCAAAATAAAACTTTTGACTTTCGATTAGTTTTGAATTTTTTAAACAAATTCTATGAAATTTATCAAAGTTTTGAAAAAAATAAATATTAACTTTGAAATTAAAATTATTTAATTTTTTAAAAAGTGTTAAATGGTTTTAAATTGAGTTATATATTATATTATATATTATATAGTTTATATTGCAAATGTTTAAACTTTTTCAATTAAAATGTCTGTGGATAACTACTTTTTTCCATTTTTTATGCAAAGAATGCGATGTGGATAGTTGCCCACCACAATTTATGCAATTATTTGCAAAAAAAATGACAAGCAACTATCCACATGGCATTTTGTTGTAAATGAATTCCTAATTACAATTATTTTCACCATATGTCTATAATTGCAAGGGAATTTCAAAATATGTTAAACTCTCACATAGTAATAACTATAAACTTTCTATATTTTTGTATTTATTGCTAACAATAACTTTGATTATTAATTACTTTTTGTATAAGAGACAAGTACTAAGGAGCAACGTTGCATATTAAACATGTTTGGAAATTTAAGTGTTAACTTCATATTGAGTAATTAAGATATACACATTTCTATCATACTAAAAAGTAGAAAACAATTATGGATGAAATTAGGTTTTTTTTTTAATCTCACTTACTTTACTACTCTGTGATGTAAAATTAAGGTGAAAATTGGAATATTTTATTCATGGTCCACATTGAAATTTTGCTTTTAATTACTAGGTTTTAATTTATTATATAAGTATTTTTTTGGTTTTTTAATATAATGCTATGGGACAACATCTCCCCAATACTCACTGTAAAGCGTATGTGGATGCAAAAATAAAAAATTAAAACAAAAAAAGAAAAAGAAAATGAAGAGGAAAAAAATGAAAAAGGAAAAAAAGGGGAAAAAAACGATGAGACCACCACTTTTTATCCAAAGAGTGATCCTCCTATTTAAGGTGTTTGGAATGTATTGACAGGAGATAAGGGCATGGGAGGTGGCTAGACTAATGGGAAGGCATGTTGGGGATCATCTCCATCTTTGCAATTTCGATTTTTTTTTAATATAGTTTTTATTTTTTTATTTTTTTTCTAAAAATTGTTTGATTTTTGTTTATCTATCTATATATATAGGGTTTCATCAACAGGGAAGAAATGACTAAAATTGTGTCTTGAAAAAATGATGCAACTCACAGTGAAGTCTAGGGTTTGGTCTTACAATGATTTTCGCCCATCCACTGTTATGGATCAAGGGCCTGGTTTTGGTTTTGAGGGCATGACATGGTTTGGAATCACAGACCTTGATTTTCTCCTGGACATCATCAGAAGGGTGAATAAGCTTTAGTTTGCAATGAGAATATATGTCTCTTTGTTGTTGGGCTTGCCCGCTTTTCTCCTATGTTATGGAATCCAAATCTTGCTTAGCATTGAGGGTTATGAGGCTTGTGGTGGTGTCGTTTTCTAAGCACAAATGGAAGAATTTTTTTCAAAAACAATTCAATCGCTCCTACTAGTCTGAGAAATATGAATCATAGGAAGAGAAAGGACATAATTTTTTCCAGATTTTCATCAAGAATGTAGGCAAGAAATCCTCCCTTTTTTGGACAAGGAGTTCAAACTCTGTTAATAGTCTAAAGCATAACATAGAGAGTAGGTGGGGCATCCCTACAAATTTTAAAAGTCCGTTATATGAAGGGAAGATGGTTTTAGGACTCCTCCCATATTAAAGACTATTGCATCATAAGGAACTCAACCATAGTCTTCAATATAAGGTTGCATGGTCGAGCTCTAGGACCTGAGACATCAATTGGATCAGTGTCCTACAAGGATATGATGCAAGGAAAAGATTTTGTCAAAACATAACAACATCAAAACAACCCAACACCATGTATTGTGGAACAAATGAATCAAACACCTTCTACGGCGGTAAGACACCTCTTTTCTGCTCTTCAATCTAAGGTTGTAATATGTATATTTAATAGTTTATGGCCTAAATCTAATCCTTTACATTAGTGAGTCTTTTGTTCCTGGTCCTTCAATTATTATATGTATTTATACTCCAAAGGTTTTTTATTGTCCAATTTGATATTGAAGAAGATCTGAGAAAGTCTTGCATGAGGGGCCTTGGTTTTGGGGAAGATCTAGGCTCTTTATCACCCCTTGGTTTCTAGATTTTGATGCCACTAAAATGGTGGTCACAACAATGTCAGTTTAGGTGCAGCTTCCAAATATACCCCTCCCATTTTGGCATCATAAGGTTTTAGAGGAAATCAGAAACAGACTTCGAAAATTTTGAAAGGTGGACCTCGAAAGAACAGAGAAAGGTATTTTTACCTTTTCCAGAATCTGTGTAGAAGTAGACCTTAGTAAATCTCTACCTAATCACATTCAATTGATACATACAAAATTTCAATGGAACCAAGAATTGGATTATGAGAACATGACATTTCGATGTCATACATGCTTGTTGTTAGGTCAACTACAAAACACATGTCCACATGCAAAAAAGACCCCAAAAAATAAAAAGGGTCAGTCCCAAAATCCAAAAGGATGGCAGGCCTCAAACCCTTTTTTCTCTTAAGAGGAAGCAGGAGAAACCACAAAGATCCTTCCAGATGAAGCAAAAGAGAAAGCATAGAACTAGAATGGAAATAAATCACATGTGCAAAATGAGTTTGAAGTTCATGAGCCACAGGGTTCTGAACCACAAGTTGAGGAGGCACATATACAAAGTGGGATGGGGGCCACAAAAGGAGCACATGTTTATGAAAAACCAGACTTATACAAATAACTCCCACCAAAGGAAACAAGAAGAGAACTAGCAATGGTTCTCGTTGAACCTAATTCAAAGGGATGGTAGAAAGTGCAAACAACAAAAAGCAAAAAAGAGAAGTTAATTGATTATCATCACACTTAACTTCACATATTTACTCTTGTAATTTTTTTACTGTTTTTCCTCTTTAGCTCAAATGTCATGAGGTGCATCTACCGGAATGCTTTCAGCATATGCATAATGTAATTTTTTTTCTTTCTATCATGATGAATAAAATTACATGTGTTTTTCTCTGGAAAAATTATATAATTTTTTGAAATTATTGTTGAGTATTTTTTTAAGTTTTTGTTTTTTTATTTATTTAAAAAAATGTATTATGCAATTTTAAGGTGTTTTTTATAGTTTCTTTTTTCTCATTTAAAAAAAAGAAAAAAAATAATTTATAGGTGTTATTACATTTTGATTTAGAAGTTAATTATAAGTTTATTATTATTATTATTATTTATGATGGTATTCCTAGTCAAAGCCAGAAGTTCAATTAATTAGTAATTTTAACTTTGAAAATAAAATTGGTGATGCATGTAACACCTCTTTTTTCAAGTTGCTCTTTCATTGAAAATATCAAATATTTACATCATATATACTAGTCTTTTTGTCTATGGACTGCCACCTTGGAAACCAAATAAAATACAATAGAATATAGCGTCTATGGCTACCAAAATTCGATTCAACTAGCAGTCTAAAACTTGAAAATGCATAAAGATAACACTACCTCACCTTGGGGAAAAGCAACAACAAGAAACAAAATGGCCAACTTTTAGTGACTACAGAGTTCCGGGTAACAAATAAAATAAAATAGACATCTACTTCATTTTTTTTTTATCAACGACCCAGATGGGCAAGCATGCCGAGAAAAAAAAACTATAAAATATAGAGAACTTAAGCATTAGGAATAAAGTGAGTATCAAGGTTTATGGGTTGTTCCTCAACCTTGCATGGCAGAGCAATTGGAGAGTTTGGCAGCAATCCCATCTCAAGCCTTGCAAGCCTTCCTTTCACATCTAGCATATGATCCCTAAGCTCATCCGGTCTGTGCATGAGGTTGACCTGAGTTTGTCCCCTGTTTACAAGAATATTTCCTAATAGAATTTGATCCATTTATTATTGTGAATATTCCACTAGACAGTTCCTCACAATAGATCTACTAAAATAAATTATGAAATTTGAAATCTACTCTATGAGGTTTCATTTCTCCTTAGATTAATATATTTGTTAATTATTATTTATTGTGCATGCATGAAAATTATAATTATGTAGAAAATAGAGAACATTGAAATAAAACTCACAAACCATGAATTAACACAATATATAACTTGGGAAACCCTTTCAAGAGAAAACCCAATTGGAAAGTGAGGTCGCTCTACTCCCTTTCTCTAAATAGAAAATGGATGTAAGTATAAAGACGTGAGATTTGTGGCCCATGGGATGCTACAATATATTTTCTCTCTCGCTATCCACTCTCGGATACTTTGCATATCTATGGAACAAATGCACTTAAACAGAATGGAACCCCTTTTCCTCCTAGTGGCCCAGTGTTGAATTTCCATGATCTTGGGTCTAGGTTAGAATCTTAAAATCTCTAATGCTACCAAACCAAGAATCTCACTAAGACCTACTTTGCACAATGGAAAATGTAAGGTAGTAAATCATATATGCACAAGTATACACAATTTTTAACAAATATTGTACAATAATGTAGAACCCAATCTTCGTTATATTAAACCAAATCTGAATAATACAACATTCTATGGTATACAAGATACAATGAAAAACTTCATTGCAACTTCTATGTCATATCTTGTCCTGTCGGTTCTTTGCTTCCATATTGCTCTCTAGCGGCCCCTTAGTCCTTCAAAGGACAACACAATGAGACTCCAGGAGGGTTGCCACCTAACACTACTGCAAGTCATTTCTGTTGCATGTACACAAGCTGATCCAATCTTCTCTCTAGGCTGGCCAATACCTGAGCTCCAATCTGCCTTCTAGTAGCCTATTTTGTCCATCAAAGAGCTACTCATAAGGCGCCAACCATCACCCAACCTTCAACTCCCTTCTTCACTTCAAGATAAATTGTCTAGGGCTACTTTGGGTAGCCAACACAATGCCCTCCACCAGATCAATGGCACCCAATCCTTCAGTATGAAATATGCTCCTAGATAGGCTTTCATCCACCAAGATAAGCCCTTCAAATAGCTCCCATAAGCTGCAACTTGTCCACACTCGGACACCACCTAAACTAGCATCAAATAAACACTATCTCATCAACATACCTTTGGTTGTGCATAATGTTGTAGCTCTTCATTGGTTAGGACACCCACAAAATATGTCACAACCCTAAAACTACTCCAACTGTCACCTAGATGACTGCAACCTTCCTTCTACAAGACCCTCCTTCCTTCGATGCTCTATATGGCACCCTGTTTTAGCTTGTTAAGGATAGAAGTCCTAAAAAAACTCCTCTACAGGCCTGCGACCTAGTCTACACAAAAGGAATAGGGTTGCGACATCTTTACACAGGGAAGACAATCCTCAAAACTCCATGCACAGGTATCCAGATTCTCTTCAAGGCACACGGCCTTACTTTCTACTCAGATCGAACCCAAAACAAAGATAAATATCACCCTAAATCACGCCTAGATTTTCCTTTAGTCTTGTGGCCTACCTCCTATATTAGCTTGGCTTAATCATAGGTGTGTTATGCCCTCAAAACATATCATTTTACCCTATTTCACCCCCCTTCTTGAGCTCATCCTGTTTCAGAGAGAATTCTATGAATGATGAAATTTTTGGATGAGTAAAATGAGTCTCACACACCTTTTATTTATACACATAAGAGGGCTGCACGAATTAGATGAAGGGACATGACTTTTGGACCAAGGCAACATGACTTGTATGTCCAACAACTAATTGTCAACTTCCAAAATTCATGACTTCATTTCTAGAGTTCGATTTGAGTGATCTTCGAAGCGTTGGAATTGGAACGCCAAGCTATATCACTTCAAATTTTCTCATGCTCAAATTATTCATGGTTTTGACCCAAATCCCAATGGGTGCAAAACCCCAACCTTGGGTTCTAAGCCCAAAAGTGACCCTTGTGGTGCTTTTCCCTCCAAACCCCGAACCCTAGGGCTTGGAGTACCTCCCAAGCTAGACAAAAATCAACACTCCCTCTTAGCGAGGGAGGTACTTCCAAGACTAGGAAGTAACTCATCATTATCATCGGTACTTTCAACACTTGCCCAACTCTTGGCACTCACAACTGTAGCAATCCATTTTTTTTTAACTATGCCTCTCTTATAAGCGTCACTGTCACTGTTGGAAGCACCCTGCTTCTTCTTCTTTTCCCATATCGCTTTCCAATCATTCCATGATTCCTTCTTGGAAATAGTAGGATCACTTTTGTTCCCAACTGACCACGCGCTCTTCTTGGGCTGCAAAGTCTCCCTATGAACCTGCAAGCTCCTTTTAGAACTTGAGTCCCTGTGGGTCTTTGGAATCTGGACCTTCTTCTCAGGAACCTGTATCTGCTCCTCTGAAGCCTGCACTTGCACTTACTTCTCTAGAACCCGCACCTACTCCACCTACTTCTCATGATTCATAGGCTTCATCGTCAGCCTATATATACCATGCTCTCTAACTCTAAGCATGATACTAGCAGAGCTAGAGCCTCTAGGCCTGAGTCTTGCCTTCTCATCCTGGAATAAGCCCTAAAACCCCTTCTTCTTGATCATTGAGACAGAAATCAAGCTATAATAAGTCCTCGTACAAACAATACATCTTGGACCCGCATCACTCGTCTTGTCTCCATCCTAAATGGCACAACTCGTGATCCTCGGATCTCCTTCTGAATCTTGTCGCTCAAGACCATGTGAAACTTCAAGTCCCATTTAGCTAGAGTCTTAAAAACCTCCCATGACCTTGTCATTTGTTTCATCGTGCCACTATCCACGTACCATCCATCCTCTTCGATAGTACCCTGCAAGAAATGAGAGATCATAGCAAATTCGTCCTCCTCCAATCTCTTGGTAAGATCATCTATCTCAACAAAAGTGGCAACACCGTCGGCCTGCTTTGCTTTCTTCTTCTCGTCATCTCCCTTCTTCTTCATTAGACATCTCGACAAAAACTGACCCATCTCACCACAATTGAAACACTTGACCTTACTCAAGTCCTTCCTCTTCTTACCCTTCATTTGTGTTGCAAGTGCAATGTCATCATCAAAAGTATTCTTCTTTGGATAAAGATCCTCATCTCACAACTCTTCCTGAATGAAGTCTTCCCATAGCCTATTATAGTCTAGAAACTTCTCTCTAGCAATGATTCCTTTAATGAAGGGATTCCATTCCTCGGTGAACCCTTTCTAGGCAATCCTCACCATATCTCCATCTGAAATAGTCACGCGGACAACAACAAGCTCATATTTGACCTAGGAAAATCTTGTTAGATACAAAGTCATGCCTTCACCCCTTATCATCTTGGTGGACGTCAAATTATCCTCCAATACCAATACCCTGTTCTCGTTCTTATTTTGAAACAAATTCTGAAGAGCCATCCACATCTCATGTGCAGTGTTCTTCCCGAACAAATGAGGTATTAGGGCATCCTTCACACCATCAAGGATGATCAATCTCACCCTTGTATCCAAATGCTCATAGACATCCAACTCCTTTGGGTCAGTTGGCTTCTTGATGGATTTCTCAGCGAACTCCTAGATCTTGTTGACATGCAAGACCAACTTAATCCTTTCCTTCCATGGACTATAGTTGGACAACCCCTCCAACATGTCCTCATGTTGGATACCAGCCTGCAACTTCGATAATCAGTCACCTACAATGTGACCAACTCCCTCTTAAGTTGTACTTCATTGTGCACAACTCTGATTCATTAACTTCCAAAGTAGCTCAGGCACGCTCTGATACCATGTTGAATTTCCACGATCTTGGGTCTAGGTTAGAATCTTAAAATATATGATGCTACCAAACCAAGAATATCAACAAAAACTACTTTGCACAATAGAAAATATAAAGTAGAAAATCATATATGCACAAGTATACACAATTTTTAACAAATATTGTACAATAATGTACAACCCAATATTCATTATATTAAACCAAATCTAAATAATACAATAGTCTATGATATACAAGATACAATGACAAACTTCACTACAGCTTCTATGTTGTATCTTGTCCTACCGATCCTTTGCTTATGTACTGCTCTCTAGCTTCCTCTTCGTCCTTCAAAGGAAAACAAATCGAGGCTCTAGGAGGGCTGCCACCTAACGCTGCTGCAAGTCATTTCTGCTACATGTACACGACTGATCTAATTTTCTCTCTAGGCTAGCCAATACCTGAGCTCCAATATGCCTTCTAGTAGCCTCTTTTGTCCATCAAAGAGCTACTCATAAGGCTCCAACCTTCACCCAACCTTCAAGTCTCTTCGTCACTTCAAGATAGCTTGTCTAGGGCTACTTTGGGTAGCCAACACACTAGCCTCCACTAGATCAATGGCATCCAATCCTTCACTGTAAAATCTGCTCCTACGATAGGCTTTCATCCACCAAGATAAGCCCTCCAAATGGCTCCCACATGCTACAACCTGCCCACACTCAGAAACCACCTGAACTAGCATCGAATCAACACTATCTCATCAACATACCTCTGGTTGTACATACTGCTATAGCTCTTCACTGGTTAGGGTGCCCACAGAATATGTCACAACCCTAAAACTACTCCAACAATCACCTAGAGGACTGCGACCTTCCTTCTACAAGACCATCCTTCCTTCATTGCTCTCTATGGCACCCTGTTTTAGCTTGTTAAGGACAACATTCCTCACAAAACTCCTCTACAGATCTGTGACCAAGTCTTCACACAAGGAATAGGGTTGTGACATCTTTACACAGGGAAGATAGTCCTCAAAACTCCACACACAGGTATCTAGATTCTCCTCAAGGCATGGGGCCTTACTTCTTGCTCATATTGGACCCAAAAAAAAGATAAATATCACCCTAAATCATGCCCAAATTTGCCTTTAGGCCTACGGCCTACCTCCTATAGCAGCTCAGCCTAATCATAGTTGTGTTCTGCCCTAAAACAAAATCCTTTTTCCTTATTTCATCCTTCTTCTTGAGCTTGACTTGTTTCAGAGAGAATTCTAAGAATGATGCAATTTTTGGATGAATGAAATGACTCTCACACACCTCTTATTTATACACATAAGAAGGCTCCATGAATTAGCTGAAGGGACATGACTTTTTTACCAAGTGGACATGACTTATCTGTCCAACAATTAATTGTCAACTTCAAACATTCATAACTTCATTTCTATAGCTTTGATTTGAGTGATCTTCGAAGCACTGGAATCTACATGCCAAGCTCTATCACCTCAAATTTTCTCATGCTCAAATTATTCATGGTTTTGGCACAAATCTCAATGGGTGCAAAACCCCAACCTTGGGTTCCAAGCCCACAAGTGATCCTTGTGGTGGTTTTCCCTCCAAACCCTGAACCCTTGGGCTTGGATTACCTCCCAAGCTACACAAAAGTCAACACCTAGTTATAATACAACATGATAACCTACTAGCTATTAAGTTTGAATCATTAAAATCTTAACTAGAGTTATAATATGGACTCTTCTATCATCATGATCATGTGGCAAAACCCCAACCTTGGGTTCCAAGTCCCTTATGAATAATGGGGGCTGGCATGGCAACCTATTAAATTATGGTGGTCAAAACAGGAAGGTCAACTTCCAGGTGGCATAACTTTTGCATACAAACTTCGATTGAGGCAATTATTTTGTCATAATTTGGAAAGAGCTATGTATGTAGAATAATTTCAAAAGCTTTCACACCTTAACAACAAATTCTTACCTACAAAAAAACAATTTGATGCCTCAAAATGCTTCCAGAAAGTTTCAAACCCCAATTCGCCAAACTAGGACCCGTTAGTAAAAATGGTCTTGTGAGATTATTCATCCACTTTTTCCACTCTAAAAGCATCAAGATGAATGAAAAACATTATAATGATCCAATTTTGATCATTAGCATAACATGCCAACAGGTCCATCATATGAAAATAATGGTTTTCACGGTCTTTGGAGTTGCATGTATTAGGAACCAAAGAGGTTATGCTAACCATGACTTACAAGTCCAAAGTAACGTGTCTTTCTTGCCAAATTTCCACTTTCAAAAGATGAATTTCCTCCTAAATGTTTAGAGGTGCATGTTCATAATAGTTATGGGCTAATTATTCAACACGCAATTGCGCTCAAGAGCCTCCTAAAACACCATGACCGCCATGTCTACGTCGAAAACAAGCTCGCTGGAGAGTCATGGTTTTCGTAAGCAACAAGACATCACAAATACCTAGATAGAGATGGAAGGGAAGCTATAAGAGGTAGTACTGAAAGAATTTGGCCAAGAAATAATGTTAGGAAAGCTGGACTGGTAGCAAGCTCGAGGTAATTCCTCTACGGTTTGAAATTTTTTTCTAAGGGAGGAGGGAATGTCAGTGAGGTAGGCCAAGGGAACTAGGCTCAAGTGACTAAATAGGAATCCAAATGCATGACAAATAGAGGCAACTTTAGGAAGAGGCATTGAAGGAGCAACCAGAGCACTAACTAATGACCCAGGAAGAGACACATGGAGGAGTAAACCCAATTCACGCAATCGATGACAATGAAACATGCGATGGGGCCTCTGCCACCCTCCTTGGGAAGTGAGGCCCCATTAATTTGTTGTGGAGTAATGGCATGCACAAAGGGAGGGTGGCAAGAGGGCCCTTTAAGTCCAAGCAACCCATTAAATGTTATGATAACACCCCCATCAGGGTTGTAATGCCACTTTTTGATTTGAGGGTCAAATTTGGTTAATTTCCACAATAGTATTGGGTTTCAAGATTGTGGTTTAAAAAAACTCATGATTTTAACCACCCCCCAAAAAATATGCCATTGGTAGCATACCTTTTTGAAATGGGGTTTAATTTTGATGTTTTTGACCCAAAAATATGGATTTTTGGGCTAGAGTTCTCTTTTTGAGGTCACAATTCTCATTAAATCGATAACATTCAAATTAAAAAATAAATAAAAATGTCAAATTCTGCTAGCTCAAGTAGATTCCAAGGGTTTTACTGTGTAAGGTAGTCAAGCTTTGAAACTTGCAATAATCAAAAGGAGACACCAAAAACATCCAACCATGTTAAGGGTTGGTGTCGCCTAGGCTCGATGTGATCCCTAGGTAATTTTGACAACTTAGATGCCCCTATATTGTGATTTCTTAAACAATAGGCTAGTTTTGCAACTTGCATAGTCACATTAACAAACAAAAGTAAAACAAAAAAAAGACAAATTTAAAGCAAGGTTTGTACAACATCACACATGCATTATCTGTCTATATGTAATTGTTAATTTTAATATTAAAATTGCAACTAATTAAGGTACTATGTTAAGTAATGATCCTAACCCTCATTATTTATGGGTAAATGAAGACCTAGTTTTAGTTAATATAAAAAAGAGATTTTGAAAATTTTAATTGAAAATTTGTTTATATCAAGCTAATCAAACTCTATTATTTCCATAATAATTTTAATAATTTGCAATGATATAATAAAATAACCAAACTCCAACCAATGCAACTATATTTCTGATATCCCTCTATCCAACCCAATAAGATGGTTAAATAAATTTGCTAGACTTTTAACCACCTTAAATAAAAATACATAAATCCACCCCCAAATATATACAATTTAAAACAAATTTCTTCAATTATGAACTAGAAGCTTCCACAACCAGACATTCAATAAATACTAATTTGGAAAGGAAGACGAGGGTGTTCCTTCCACTTTACTAATTTGGAAAGGAAGACGAGGGTGTTCCTTCCACTTGGCATTGTTGGGCTGTGTATTGTGACCTCCTTGGGAAGGTCATGCTGGCTATCTACGTCAGGCTGCTAGGCTCTCTCATATATACCTAGCACCCACGCTGCACACGCTTTAGCAGCAGCACTGAATGCCGCTTCACACCTAACCAATCAATCACATGGAGAAATTTCAGGCGAGAAAGCCATGGAGAGCCTCCCACGGATGTTGATCATGGAAACCTAAAGGCCAAGGGTACAATGGAGGTTCCTTTGTCCATTGATGGCGAAGATAATTCCTTTACAGACCATGGTTATGTTTTCTTCTAAGCAATTATTTAAAGAACATATTTATTTTCTAGGGTTTGGATCCGGTTTATGCAGGGTTGCAGGAACAGTTAAAAATGACTGACTTGGAAATGACGGTCAAGTAGTGAATGAAACAAACCTATGTGTACAATTACTATCTCGTTACTCTCTTTTTTTTCTTAGAACTCATGCAGTTCTTCTCCTATGGAATGCAGGCCTAACACATTCTTTCTTGGCATGGCTCACAAATAATTGCATTAATCCTCCTAATCGCACTCCTATATGCCTTCCCATTTAAAGGTTCAACCTGCAACTTTTACTTGTTATTTGGGAAATTATTCACTGTCACTTGCTACAATTCTCTTCTTATTTGGGAATATGCTCACCGGCAACATTCTCAACCGTATAGGCTTCACAAATGGGATAATTTAGTAAATTTGATATTAGCACCTAATGCTGGAGCATTTTTTTTTCAAGTCTTTTCATTAAAATAAAAATAGAGTACATATATCATGTTTCTGTCTTCACATGTTTCTAAATTTTGTTTTTGTTTTTTTTCTTGTAGTAGGATCATAGATAAAATTTTATATATCTCTTGTGATCCGTTAAAAGCAAAATATTATGTTTTTGGGCCTGCAAAATTTACTACAATTGTCTTCAGATCTGATTTTCCATAGGTCATAGTTTTTCTTATACTAACCTAGTTACATTACGGTTTTTTTACCTAATTTCACAGAATTTTTTCAAAATAACATAAAAAAACTCATATTTAGGAAAAGTAGATATTCCCATCATTAACATGGCGTTGATGACATAAAAAAAACTCATATTTAGGAGAAGTAAATACTCCCATCATTGACATAGCATTGATGATATAAGCAGCAAAATATAATTTCCTAGACTCTTTCGTGACGCCCCTCTTAGATAGGAGGTCTGTTGTTTGGTTTTGCTCCCTATAAATGTGCTCAAATGAAATGTTCTGAAAAGAGTCTGCCATGTTCTAAGACAGCTCACCCAGTTACATAGGATGTGACGCCCCTCTTAGATAGGAGGTCTGTTGTTTGGTTTTGCTCCATATAAATGTGCTCAAATGAAATGTTCTGAAAAGAGTCTGCCATGTTCTAAGACAGCTCACCCAGTTACATAGGATGGACGGGCTGAAAAGAGAGCTCCCCTTAACCCATTCTATTATGTCTTTTGTATTTTCATAGATATGCACTCTTTTCAACCCCATCTATTTAGAATATGACAAAATTCCCAGCAAAGCAATAATTTTGGCCGTATTGTTTGTGCCTCTGCGCCCCTCCCACCAAAAGTGGTAAAATCTTCGTGGCTCAATCACTAAATGGGTTCTGCATCCATAGTCCCTTTGTTTGCATGCCCTATCGAAAGTGGTAAAATCTTCGTGGCTCAATCACTAAATGGGCTCTGCATCCATAGTCCCTTTGTTTGCATGCCCTATCGAAGAAACTTGCCGGAAGATCTTTCCAAATGTCTTTATACACTATTTGCATCTTTTTTGTGTGCTTTTTTACCTGGCCAAATTGTGCGAAATATGTGGATACCTGGCAGCTCTAACATTAACATCTTTTTGTTCAAATAAATGTGAGTTCCGATATTTCCACATTGACCAAAAAGATATAAAAAGGAAGAGCCCTGAATTCCTTTTGTGACTTGAACCAAGATAATAAACATTTTTCTAAAGATTGTGAGTCCCATACCTGGATGATGTTCAATGAATCCAATACACCTTCCCAAACTGTGACTCTGCAAATGAGCAATGCAAAAAAACATGTCTGACTTCCTCTGGACCCTATTTGCACATTGGGCATATGTTTGGGTCTATGAAACCCCTACGGAGGAGGTTATTCCATGTCAAGATTCTATCATGAATCACTAGCCCACTGAAACATATGAGCATCTATCATTCAAAAAGCATACATAGGGGCCAATATTTCTTGGAGAGCCAAAATTCTTATTGCTCAACTAAGGACCAACTCTCATCAACTCCATTGTGAAATAGAGCCCTGGAAAAAACAAAAAAAAGTGTGAGAGGAAAGAGTATGTATTTTTTGCTCTTCAGTAAAAGTGGAAACATAAAAGCTTTTCATTTTACAATGCAAGGCCTTCAAAGACAACAGGGAAAGTTATACAGATATTCTGGTAGCAAGCTCTTGGGATAATCTATTTAGCAAGGGGTTTGTCGAGAAGTTGGCAGCCTTTATTGTGGATTACAAGAACTAGATAAACAAACAATCTGTCTCATAAGCTATATTTAGCCTAATAAACATTAAATAATTTCTTTTTTCTTTTCTATTTTTTTAAATTTTTAAATTAAAATCATTTTAAAACAAAATTAGATTTTTAATTTTATTTAATTTATAATATTTTTTAACATATAATTTACATAAATATTTGTCTTTAAAAAGTTAATTGAGATTGCTAAGTAAAAAGATAAATTTAACTTTATTAAAAATATGTTAGATAATCTAGATAAACAAATTCAGGTTGTTAATTTGCAGAAGAAATCTGTATAGCATATTTTCAATGTAATTGAAGAATAAGAGAGAGAGAGCGCGCGAGAATTTTCTCAGTTTTGAGAAACTATGAGGATGTGAATTGAAAACGATTGCACGTAGCATTTTCGATTTTGTAATCTTCCTTTTTTTTTTCATATTAAAGTAATATATATTTCGTGTTCCTATTTGCTTTTCTTATGATAATTGTGACCATCTGAATATAGATCAGAGAGTGATTATTTTCATGTGATAAAAGTGTTTGAATGCAATGATCAGTTCATGGTTGAATTTGGGTTGGGTTGTTTAAATATGTGTAGTTTAATGAGGTTTCAAAAATAATGAAATTTTTAGTAAAAATTAGCAGAATTTTTAGGAAATTTGGATTAGAGTTATTAAATTTTAAAATTTTGATGGTGTTGAATTTATTTTTATTATTAACAAATACTAAATTTTGAATTAGTTAATTGATTTAAATTTTGAATGTCCTAAATTTTTTGATGATGCTGAATCCATTTCAATCATTAACAAACATTGAATAAGTTAATTAATCAAAATTTTAAGTGCTCCAAACTTTTTTAATAGTGCTGAATTTATTTCGATCATTAATAAACACCCAATCAATCAATTGATCTATCCAGATTGTCGTCAATCAGACTGGTAACGTTATACAGTTCAACCATAGTGTAATTGACCAAGTCATAAGCGGATCTGGATTGAAAGCTGTGGACCCATTTAAGTTTTTTTTGAAGAAGCGCAGGGTACATAGAATCTTTTTTAGGGTATTCAATATATTCATGTCATGGGATTGAAACCTAGGTGGGGAAGTTATCATTAAGCCCTCGCAACTACCTAGACTATACATCATTGACAGATCCATTTAAATTACAAAATATATTCATGTCATGGGATTGAAACCTAGGTGGGGAAGTTATCATTAAGCCCTCCCAACTACTCTGACTATACATCATTGACAGATGCATTTAAATTACAAAAAGTATCCAGGGCTAGATATCCAGAAGCCATGTGAAAGGAGATATTTGAACCCAGCAATATTTGGATTAAAGCCAGATTTAAAGTTCATATGGATCATCTGGATCCCCGGATTGAATGTTGTCCTGTTGACATATCTGGCTGATAATTATATCCGGTCAGAGACGAGTTTTCGGATTAAATGACACCCGGTTTGGCTCAGATCGCCAGATTTTGGATTGCACGTAAAATTAAGGTTCTGCCTTTTAAATGAATTTGGCATTTGAGTTTTAATGGAACGTGACTAGGGAAAACCACCGAGTTGAAGCTAATAGTGACCGGTTCCACGCAGATTTACGAGTGTAGAGTAAGAGATAGTAGATCTCTCAAGCAGATTTTGAAGCGCACAATCCATGAATCAAGAAGGGAAAAATTAGTAAAGTGAGATCTTGGCATCACTTGCCTCGTAGCAAAACATCACATCTCTTATATTTGTTTTCCAGTGCATTAAAACCTAGTTTTGTTCACTTAACAAATGCAATACTTAAAATCTGTGATTGATATAAAACAATTAATATCTAGATTTTACACCTAAGTTTTGGTAGGAAGAATGATTTTTGTATTCAAGCTTCTGTGATCCATAATGAATTAAGAAAAGTTCTTCGGTAGAAATCACATTAAAAAAAAATTTGGCTGACGCCTTTTGAACCAACAAGTGTGGTTCATCATCAAGGCTAGATGAACCATCTTCAAGAGTTCTACATATTGACAACAATTTTGCCTTCTACATTTTCCTTCTTAAATTGGAAGGAAAAGCAAGAATGCTTGGGGTAAATGAGGAGAAGATGATATGGAGGAGCTTATACCTAGGATAGATAGTGAGACATACACATCTTGAGTCTATCCATCCATCACATGTTGAGCTTCAACTTTGTGAATTTTCATTTTAGTTAAATTATGATCGGTCAAATTCAACTAGGTTGCATTTATTTTATATAAATAGTAGTATTTTTTCCAAACTTCACTAGGTTAATTCTAGTTTACTTTGTCATGTGCTTAACTCTATGCATCTATAAAAACCATTAATGGCTAATAGAAAGAGGAACTTTTGCTACCTCTAACTTTTTAATGTTTATATTATAGAATTGATTCTTTGGAAGATTATTTTTGGAGATGATACATGAGCTATCAAGAATGTTATGATTGGAGAAATTTCACATGATGGCATAAGATTAAAGAATTTGGTCATTTGGTGGTAGATTTTGTTATTATATACATCCTAGGGTTTTTGAAGTTAAAAGAATGAGAAGCATGTAAAAAAGAAAAAAAATTCGCCTCAAGACACATGATAAGAATGTGCATGGTAGATGTATATTGAGATTACCAGTGGATTACATGCCTTCATAAAGTTGTGTCAACTATGAAGACTTAGTGCTTGTAAATTGTATAGGGATTGTTGACAAGAATGTCATGATTAACTAGAATGTTTATATTTTGTAAGTGGATTGTTAATTTAATGGACAATGAGAATTTCATTATTGGAGATTTTTCATGTGAAGGTATAATATTAAAGAGTTTTATCATTTGGTGGTAGCTTGTGTTATTCCCTGCATCCTAGAGTTTGGCATAAGAAGATCCATGAATATGGATGATTACCTTTGAAGTTAGGAGATTGAGAAGCATGCAAAGAAAATAAAAAGATGGTCTTAAGGCACATGATAAGAATGTGCTTGGTAGAGATGTAGTGAGATTATCAATTGGTGACATGCCAAGCTCATATAGTTTCGTGTCAACTATAGGAGCTCAATGTTTATACCCTGTAGAGGATCACATATAATTTTTTAACCATTGAAGGTAGTTTTTTATGGTGATGTTTAATTCATTAATGCAATAGTTGTGTTCATTGTGAAGTGATGAATGGAGTGGGAAAATAGGGGAAAATCTGCATGATAGTGTTGCATTTGAGATGTAGTTGTTTTTGTCAAGTTTGAAAATAGTTTATTTCCCTATGTAAAAGTCATAGTGTTCTAAGACCAATTAACATGCATACACCCACTTGGTTGGATCACTTGTAAAAGGTTGTAATGCTTAGAGTGAACTATGTGTCATTATTTGGCTATAAACTATCAGGATAGAATTTAGGTATGAGGGAAAGGCTATGGTGAAATGAAAATGGATTTTGGTTAAACTTGGAGGGAGGTATCTTTTTTAATCTTAATTTAAGTTTAAAGGGAGGAGTATTAGGAGTTAACCTTGACTTGGTAGGGTTACTACACAATTTAGCACAATGTGTAGTGTTAGCACATTGTATTCCACATAACGATGTATCTAACTCCTTGATATTTTCCATTATAAAGTGCTTTAAGTGGTTAGTCTTGGTCAGATCGGCCCAGGATAATAGATATATCTATTGGCTTTGGTTTTCCAATTTTTGGTTTCCAAAGTATATCATTTGTGTTCTTTGTTGTGTGAATGCTTGTATGGTGTTTTTTTATCTCTGTTGATTTTAACATGCTAGTGTATCCTAGGTAGAATTAGACTCTTGTGATTTTAACCCTCTTCTCCACACCCTATGTAGTTTTCATTGTCAAGTCTATCCCATGAAATACAAATAAAAAGTCTTTACTGGAGAAATTCTTGCATGGTGGTGATAAAATTCTAGTTTTTGAAGTAGAAATTAGTAGAAGCACACATAGGCCAAGTGGAATGATGTGAATAAATCACATATGAAGAAGACCTTGATTTGGGGATTCATCTTGTTGGTATTATAAAAAATGTGTTGTCTTTGATGGCAACCTATTTGATGAAGCTTGTCAACATGATGCTAACAGGATGTTCTTAAAAGAAAGTACACGTGACAAAGAGTTTGGTCAAAGGCATGGTAGTCCAGAGACAGAAAAATGATGAAGGTGATGTTTTGATAAATACACACCGGTTCTGTGAAGCAAGTTGCTTACATACGCGGGTATGGATATGATCCGGATTTAAACAGGAACGTAGCAAATTACAGATATGACCATAAATACAGAGATGCAACAAAAACAATACTTCATTTCATTGATGTAAAACACTGAAATATGCTTACAAACAAAAATTGAAATAAACTGACTCAGGCGATGGTAGCTTATCTCTAAGAAGAGATGTGGCGGTTACGTGTCTCTGAACTGTCTTACAATGAGGCTCGGAGGCCAATTTATTGTTGAGAAACAATGGAAAACCCTAAACATCCAAAAACCTAACCCTAAGAGATGAAGCGCCAAACTATGGGCCTCGTTTTGGGTAAATTGGTACATCAACTTCCCGGGGTTGTAACTTTGGCATACAATCTCCGTTTGATGCGCACAATACCTCGTTAGAAAGATCTATCCGAGGACTACAACTTTTGAGTGACCAACATTAGTCTCTGGACCCATGTTGCTCCTAGTTTTCCTAAAAAACATCGTTCAGGGCCTCAAAACGGCTCCAAAAGTTTAAGACCTGAAAAACTACCTAAAATAGTAAATTGTGCTACAAATAAGGAAACTGAAAAACTAAAAGAACCAATGGTGGAGGTCCAAGTGGAATAAGCGGGTGGCCACTAATATCCACCTAGATCAGGAGAAGAAAAAGTGTGTACAATTTCCACACCATGGTATCCTAATTACCAAGGGTCTTTACCATGGTATTGACCCATAGTAATGAACGTGACAATAGATATTTGATCTCATCTAAGAATATCATCGACATTACTAAGGATTTGACTTGTGGTATTGGATAAGGCCTAAGCTATATAAGGAGATTGAGATCAAAGTGTTTGGGTGTGCAAGTGATGAAGATTTCATAGTTAGATTTGAAGCAAGTGTGCATGTAATGGGCTATTAATGAATTGTTTGATTTGAAACTAAGTATGCACCCGGAAATTTGATGATGGATATAATCCAATAGATTTGAAATGACTATATTGATAATGGATTGATTTGATCTGTAATATTTATGTCTGACACATGTTTTATTATGTATGTCGAGAGATGGGTTTGTTCTGAAGATCTGATGTGCAGCGAAGCTATAAGTCAATAGTTGCAGACCTGTTTTCGGGTTTAATAACCTGAAAGGCAAGTACATACGTGAGTTTAATGTTGGTAAGTCGCGTGTCGATTCTACACTTTGGACATATATGTATGCGGGTTTGATTCCTGAAGAGCACATATACATGCAGAAGTGTTTTGTGGAAAGCGTGTATATAAGCTAGGGTTTTGTTGAATAAGATGTCTGATTAGTCTAATAAGTCTTGTTGTGTTTCTGTTCACTATCAGTGAAGTCTTACTTGATGATTTGAGTCTAATAGTGATGATTGAAATTGAATTAAATGATTGAAGAGTGATGATGTTGCTAGTTGTATGTGATTGAAGATATGTGATGGTTATGTGAATATTTAAGAGTAATTTAGTGGTTCAAGGTGTAACTCATTGTTTGTTTCAGAATGACAGTGATTCGGTTTCAAGGTTCAATGTTTTTAGATATGTACACATGTATTCTTCAAGGAAGTTGTGCATACACGTAGATTTGTTAAAGTAAAGTAGCATATATATTCTAACATTTTATTGATCAGGGTTTTCAGTTGGTTTAGTGAGTTGATGCAGTGTTTGGGTTCTGGTTATAATGATCTAACTACTTTGGTTGTTTCAGAATAAGTTGATTGATTTGGGTTCCAGTTGGTTCAATGATTGAGTGATTTTTTGCAACAATCATTTTCAGTTTTGATATTTGGTATTGGGATTAAATGATGGTAGTGGGTCTAGTCTGAAAATTTGATGAAAAGTGGCCTACAAGTTGTGATTTTTTGTATCAGGTGGATCTAGTGTGAAAATTTGTGAAACACGATCCATGGTGGTGATAAAGGTTAGAGCCTTCAGCAAGGGAGTCGAAGCTTCCTTGTAGTGGTAGCTGGTAAATCATATCAGGAGGTAGGAACTCCCTTCTGTTGGGTATCGATAAATGAGATCAGGGGATTGGAGCTCTCTTCCAGTGGGTGCTAGAGAACGAGAGAAGGTTGTAGCCTCCTAAAGGTGGGTGCCTATGTTCTGGTATGAGTCTATGCCAATACAACATTGTAAGAGTTTTTCTTAATAATAAAAGAAGACAGAGATGACAACATCGGTGGTTTTTTCCTGCACTAGTTTTCCACCTAAAATCTTGGTGTTCATGTGTGTCGCTTATGTGTGATGGTTTATTTTGTTCTTACTACACATAGTTATTGTTTAACTAATGCTTAACGAGGTTCTGATACACTGGTTCAAGACAAATAGATGATGAATTAATTGAAAAATAAGTTAACTAGATATACGCTAGTTGTCTGCATAACAATCACGTATATACATAGGTTTCTTTCAGTAAAGTCACGTACAAAAAGAAGAGTAAGAAAAGAAAATTCTAAGTGAGCAGCATCCATCCGACCATCATTGTTTAATGGATCCAATCTGGTTTTATGGAAGGTTAGAACAATAGCTTACCTACATTCACTTGGAGTTGATGTTTTGGGAATCATTGAAGGAGGCTATCAATATCCATCTGTCATTCCCACAGATGAATTGGAAAAGAAAAAGTATGAGACCAATGCAAAAGTTGTCAATGTTCTGTTAGGAAGCTTGGTAGAATCAAAATTTGTCAAAGTTATGTAGCTGAATACTGCAAACAATGTATGACATAAGATCATCCAAAGTTATGAAGGTGACAACAAGGTAAAGAGTGTCAAACTTCAAACATTTATAATTCAATATGAAACTCTCATAATGCATAATGACGAAATCATTGCAAGTTTCTTTCTTAGAGTAGATGAGATCATTAATTCAATGAGAAATATTGGTGATGAAGTAAAAGAATCATCTTTGGTTGAGAAAATGGTAAGGTATCTAACTCCAAAATTCAACTCAAAAGTCTCTGTCATTGAAGAAATGCAGGATTTGAAGAACCTTACTGTTGAATAGCTTCATGGGATTCTAACAACCTATGAAATGAAAAAAGGGGGTCCCTTGGATATCAGAGAAGTTGCATTTAAGGCTACTTCTAAAGGAAAAGAAAGGGAGGAACTTAAGGAACTAGGCTATGTATCAGATGAAGAAGAGGCAAATTTTGTGAAGAAACTTCAAGTAGGTGCTGGTAGATTCAGAGGTAAGCTTCCTTTAAAATGTTTTGCTAGTGGTAGACTAGGTCACTATGTTGCTAAATGTCCTTATAGAGAAAATCATGAGAAAGGGAAGAATTCAACAAAAGAAAATTTTAGAAGAAAGATTGAAAATAAAAGAAGCTTCTACACTCACGAAGATAGTGATGGTCTTTCAAATGGCGAAGAAGGTGAGTCTGATCAAGAATATCAATTACTTATGGAATTTGAAGATAAATGTATTGATGGGACTGATGATGTTTTTATGGATGCCCTAAATAAAAGGATAACTTAATCGAAAAACAATTCAGCTTAAAATTCATCTGGAAGAAGCTAAACTAGCAGAAGAAGCTCTAAAGAAACAAATCCTAGCAAAGGAGAAGTAGAATGAAAAGTTAGAACTAGAAATAGTAAGTCTAAGGAAGGAACTTTAGAAAACAAAAGGTCTAAATCTTAGGTTTGCTAAAGGATCTAAAGCCTTAGATGAAATCATCAAAGTGCAATGCTCTCCTCTCATAAAAAAAGGTCTTGGATATAGTGGAGAATCATCAAAGACTGTAAAGCCTTATGAAACAGGTTGATCTGTAAATGGAATGTATTTGTTTAAGGGTGCAAGGTATCCATTTCCCATAATTGCAAATGTGAGCTATACACTCCAAGTGACCTCTGAAAATGTGAAAACTTTTTATTTCTTATACAGAGATAGATTATAGGGGCATTCACCGGACATGTCACCTCTAAAGAGAGGATGAGTTCCAGAGGCTACCTGGCCCTCTACAGGCTCTGCCTAAAGAAATAACGAAGTAAACACTTAGAAGTCTTTGACATACACATACTTGAAGTTTGATGTCTTGCGGAA